>JAHWFP010133757.1:5539-25596 GCA_023313725.1 Lithobius niger
ATAGAAAGCAGTAGCTTGCCCTCCTTAAGAATGGTAATAATACAAGGTAGTTGATAGCCCTCCTTAGGAAGGTAATAGAAAGCAGTTGCTTGCTCTCGTTAGGGAAGACGCGCTTATGCAACTACTTCAGTTTGCATACTCGCAGCTAGAAGCTAGAAATTATCTGAAATTCCACCATGGCGGCTCTTTTAGCTCTACCAGCTCGCAACGAAACGAGTCAATAATTGTGTTTAGAAGCGATTGGGAAAATTGTTTCGTCAGGAGGAATTCTTTATCCTACTGTCACGAATTATAAGACTGCAAGAATTTGCTCAAACGATACCGGACATAGCTAATCCAGGAAGCGCTGTTACCATGGCAACGACGTCTTTAGATTAAATTCGATTAAATTATAATGAAAAGACGAGTCATTGCAGAAACACACCCTAACGGAAGGCAGTAGCTTGCCCTCCTTAGGAATGGTAATAGAAAGTAATTGCTTGCCTTTCTAAGGAATGGCAAATATGAGGCAACTGCATCCTACTTAGGAAAGATAATACAGGGCAAATGCTAGCCCACCGTAGGAAGGGGAATATAAGACTGCTTGCCCCTCTTTAGGAAGGATAATAGAAGGGAGCTGCTTCCCTTTCTTAGGAATGGTAGTAGAAGGTATAGTTGCTTGCCTCGCTAAGGAGGGCGTGCAGCTGTGTTCTATACTATCCTCAAACGTAGGTTAGGAAAAAAACTAACAGCGAAAAGGAGGTATATATAGATGAAGAGTAGAAAGACACTTTTCTACACGCACGTTTTATTCGAGTACCGCGACCTGGGTTTGAACTGGCTGGCCAAGTAGCACTCGTCAACTTGCATAGTAAAAAGACATTATGTCAGTGGCATGGTAAAGGCCTTCGCAATTTCTAATCCGGGTTACGTCACTCGAACGAAACGTGAGTGCATAATGGCGCCTACTGCACTTCATTCCGTCTCGCTTTCTATGTATAGGTTTATTGTCGATTACCTTCATCTAAACACACGATAGTGTGTCGCCGCCAAGTAATAGTAGATCGTCCGATTGTCGACATCCGATTGTTAAAAAATGATTGTTGATGAAAAAAAGACGGCCGCACTCCGGATGACCAGGAATGGTTAACGCTCGTTAAACCCTTTGAAACCCTTTTTTTTTTATGGCCGCACTAGCAGACTGTGTCTTTTAACTGAAACCAACTTATACGCGATTTCAGCATACTGGTGTAAATTCCCCATGCGGTTGAAATGTTAGCAAATCGTTTGAATCAGGTGTCTTGGCTCCAGTAACAAAGAAAACCTCAACACGAAAATGTGGGAACGTGTTCTTTATAGAGAAAAAGTGCCTTCAATAACGTTGAGTGTTACTAGTAACTAGTAACTAGTAACTAGCTAATCACCAGGCTCCCATGTTGATTTTCATAGGGTATAAAGACACCGCTACAGCTCATTAGGGAAAGTTGCTTGATCTAAATTTCGGCAGACAGGCACATTTTCAGGTACTTGTGGAAAAATAATAATGCGGTACAAAAGCTTAAATTGTGTTGAAATCGAGAGCAATGACCCACCTGACAAAAATTAACTCGTGTAGGAATGCCAGCTAAACTGCTTTTAATGCAAAATCTGACCCTCAATAACGTTAAAAATGTGTTACTACTAGCTAGCTAGCTAGTCCGCTCATCCCCATGTTAAATCCCATAGGGTGATTATTCATCGATTTTGAGATAACGCGAAGGCTTCCAGCTATGAAATTGGACGAATGGGTGCAGTACAATACGAACTGCGTACCTTTAATGATTTAGAGCCTGGGGTGTAACGGGGATGGCATGGGAGGGCGCGTAAGTACGAAAACATTGTTATAACCATTGTTAGTATTGCCGGCTTCGTCTCTCATTGGATGGCCAAAGTTTGGACAATGAGAACGTGTATACTAATGTGCGTGCCTAGATCACACTAGTGTATCACGATAAATCTTAGACAACGTTGTAAAGAAATTGTATTCACATCCAATTCGCGAAAAATAAACCAACTGTAAAAACAAAGTATTATAAACAAAGCCAAAAACTGATAAAGAGGCCAAGTTGAGAGTGGTTCGGCCCTTCAAAGGAGTGATATCAACACACCAAAACTAACTAAATAAAACAAATTACAACAAAATTAAAACCAAACCAAAAACCTATAAAGGGGTGACTAAGTTGAGAATGGTTCGGCCTATAGGCAAAAGGTAGTAGCAAATTGTTGAAAACAAGTTTCTTGTTGACGTGGCACTTCATTACACATCTGCACGGTAGTGGAGTTGAGTCAATACACAATTAAAGAAAAAAAGGAGTGATATCATATCAAAAACCAAAACTGGTAAAAGGGGCGGCCAAGTTCCGAATGGTTCGGCCCTTCAAAGGAGTGGTATCAAGACACCAAAACATTCGCCAACTGAATCGCACCGAATAATACTTTGGACGTTAAATGAAAACTTGAACATTGCTACCAAAAGTAGCAATGTTCCAGTTTTCATTTAACTTTCGAACTATTAAGCGGCGCGATTAACTTGTCGAATGTTTTGATGTGTTGATATCACTCCTTTGAAGGGCCGAACGAACTTGGCGGCCTCTTTTACCAGTTTTAGTTTTTGATATGATATCTTTACCTTTTATTGCAAAGGTTTGGTCGTTTTTTTTTTGCGGTACACGAATCCAAACTGAATTATCTGCCCCACGACGATAAAAGGGACAATTTTGCTGGAAAGAAGATTAGAAAAAAAAATGCACATCGTCAGCACAGGTGGGAACGTGTTCTTTATGGAGAAAAAGTGTCCTCACTAACGTGACGCGGACATTTTATTTTATGTAGATTTACTGTTCTTGCAGTCCATTGTAAGTGGCGAGTAATTTTAAACAGCTGACGAGTTGATTAGTTTTAGTAATCTTCGTCTGCCACCAGAATATTAGAACTGTATGAACATTTACCATTACGTGAGTTTGTAGTATGTGTTCATGATTGAATGATTAACGTTAACCTCGGGAGGGCCAAGTGAAGGGGGATACGCTGATTGAGTGAGCGAAGCGAACGAAAATCAGCGTTTGTTAGCCAGTGCGCTCAAAAATCGGGTTAAATAAACTCAAGCATGTGAAACATGGGCATACAATAAACCAAACTGTGTCCATTAGGCTGGTGTAACGGCTAATTGGGCAACGGCAAACGTAAAAATTATGAATTAGAAAATTTATAGACACTCCAGATAAAAAAGGTAGAGGTGACTATTAGACAGTGGAATTATTTGTATTCACAAGCCTATGAAAGTTGTGATATCCACCCAAAACGAAAACTGGTATAAGAGCAGCCGCCAAGTTTCCAAAAAGGGTCGGCCTTTCAAAGTAGTGATATCATTCAACCAGGGAAAGGCCGCAAAGGTTAATCCTATTAGCCAAGTTAATCGCACCTACTAAATAGTTCGAAAGTTAAATGAAAACTTGAAGGTTGCTACCGCCAGTATATCTATTAGCTTTGAAGTGTCTACAAGTGCTTTAATACTGTACGAAAGAGGACCCATTGGCATACGTAGCGTACACGTGACTTTACCTCCCAACATAACACACAGGTTCTCTTTGATGCAAATGCTACAACGTGTCATAGAAAAAGAAGCATACTGTTTTTCATTCGTATGCTGCATTATGGAAACGAAATTTAAGGCCATCACTGGTGGATCCCGCACATTTGTATAAACTTCGTTATAGTTATCTTACTTACACAGGAGTAACGAAAAAACAACAGTACGTAACACAAGAGTGTAAATCATGCACTAAAGTATTAGTAAAGGCGGTAGCCTTTACTGTAAGATTTGACCTCGGTCTCCAATGTTAAAGCCGAAATTTGGAAGCTTAATTTTTCCGCCGTCGTTCAACATTTTCTACTGAAATTTACTATATAAGCCTTATGGGACTTGGGCAACACGTGTACCAACTTTTATTAATTTCCGATTCGTCACATAGGAGATCTGGACTTCAGCTGGAATCGTGAGTTTCATTTTTGTCTTATATGGTGGTTATGGTGGACTTTGGACACGTTTATACAATGGTCTCTACAGACTAAACCATTTGTCGTAGAAAGCCGATTCCTAGCTCATTTGAAAGATCTATTTCCGGAGATATGCTTTTTATAGAAATAGAAATTTTTAATTGGTCGCTCCGTTCCGGAATTACGGAGCCCTGAACGATCCATTTTATTGTTGTAGATAGTTTTAAACATTGTTTCTACGCAACAATGCTAATTAGCTAACGCCAGACGGAAAGCGTAAGCAAAAGCTAACAATGCTGGTGAGCCAACAATTTACCCGCGCGTGAAGCGGAAGCATTATCCTTATTACGAATCGATTTATGTAATGATTTCACATCATTCTCCCGTGTTAAAGCTAAAGTGTACGTTGCCAATTTGGCTTGCCGTCCTATATTACAACGGACAAAGCTGTTGATAGATAGCTTGCGACAAACCAACTTCCAAAAGAAAGACTTGCACTGAATGAGCGAACGAAATTCAGTGCCTTTTGCAACGAATGCAGACAACCAGCTTGGTATGTCAAAGTATCACGAATTAGAAAACAAAAACGAGCTCGTTTGATGTTTAAGGTAAGGTTTAACTGATCCGAAGTCAAAACAGCAAAGGAACACAAATAAACTTTCCTGTAAGGTTTCACATACCGCAGTGTTCCTGTACTGTTTAGTCCACGTGAAACCTTACTGCTGTATTTAACCATTAGACACGTAAATAAAATCAAAACCATATCCCAACTTTCAAAATTGCTGTAATAATAATATAGTGTATAATATAGGCTACTCACTCGCCCAATTTCGGGGCTAAATTTTTCATCATTATTTTAGTTCGGTTGTCTCCTTTCCGTTCATGCTATTGATACATACACCAATTTTTAAGATTTCATATTCAAGACTTCAGGACTGGTATTTCATTTTTATTTTCAACGATATTTCCAGTATTTCAAGGAGTCGCACGAACCCTGAATTAGTTAATCTTTACGTCTGTATTAAGCACACTAAAAGTATGGATTTTGCGATCTTTCAGCGATGTCCTTTAGCCAAGTAGAATGAACCAATCAGACACATCGTGTTCTAAAGTAAAAAGAACATTTTGCCGGCCCTCAGCCTGGCCGGCTAAAAATGGTTTCTTTTTGCCTAAAAGATACTTAACCTGGTAATTTTAGCATTGAGGTTTCTTCCGGTTTGTAGACGCCTGCTTGCATATCCCACCGCGCATTACGGGTCATGAGGTGGAGTGAGCTGTCTTGCATGGGTTCATAGGGGTTCTCCATTAGTGATTGTAGGACGATGGAGAGGTCCCAGTCGGTGACGGAACGTCTTGTGGTAGGTCGATCGTTTTCGTATGAGCGTAGTAAGGCAGAAATTCGGTAATCTTCCAGTAGGGCAGTGCGCTTCCTGATGCGCTTCTCGGCAGCAGGGGCGGGTGATGCGACGACAGTGTGTCGTCCGACTTGCACTTGGGTGCCGTGGCCGGCAGGGGGGAAGCGGCACGCCTGTGCCCTTCGTGGCTTGAGATGGATGCGACCCAGTCCTGGGTGCGGGTCTTCCGTACCGATGATGTGCAGGAGGGAGGCGGCATTGGGTTGACTTGGAGGTGGCGGACAGTGTCATGTACAATTTCCCGTATGATACTGCGGCTGACGCTGAGGCCTATCCGGGAGGAATTGGACGACAGGTCGAGCGGCGAGTTGCGGTCCGGAGAATGGAAGAGTGTCACACTGCGGTCCGGTAGGAGTCCTTGGCGACTTGAAGGTCGTGCCGGAGAGACAACAGGTCCAACGGGGCGGGAGGCGGCGTGCGCTGGCCCCGGAGGAGTGGAGAGTCAGGCGATTCGACATCAGGTTCAGGCATGACGTCGACAGGTGTCGTGCGGGCAGGAACGGAAGCGGTGAGGTCGAGAGCGGATGCCCAACGGCTGCCAAGATCGAAGTGAGCAAGTGCACGAGGATGAGCGTCAGACGAAGAATGGGCTTTCGAAGCGGTGGCCATCTTCGGCGAAGAATTCCTATTTTCCAAACGACAGTCGGGGAACCGGGGAGCGAGGTGGCGTGGAGACACCTCTGGAGGAAAATGAATGCTAATAGCGTGTGCGCTGTCGCTTTTATAAGGGAGGACCGCGCCACGCATGCGCGGTGGGATATGCAAGCAGACGTCTACAAACCGGAAGAAACCTCCAGGGGAACATCACATTCGAGGAATGTAATGCTAAAATTACCAGGTTAAGTTGTTTTGGCAATAAAGAAACTGTAAAAATATGTGTATACAGCAGTAAGGTCTCACGTGGACTAAACAGTACAGGAACAGGAAAGTTTATTTGTGTTCCTTTGCTGTTTTGACTTCGGATCAGTTAAACCTTACCTTAAACATCAAACGAGCTCGTTTTTGTTTTCTAATTTACTTTCTGGACAATAAGACATCTCACAAACAACGGTACCAGTTCACCTACGGGACGAACTACGAGACTAAAACATGACTGTTGCTCAGGGTGTTTATTGCTGGATGAAGTAAGACCAATAGAAAATGGAGCTCAAAACCCAGTATCTATATTATTGTATTGTTTAGAGCTTTCAGGGCTTTTACGTTGCGTTTCAAATGTTTCCATTACGCCATTCTTCTTCCATTTGTACTAGCATCCATAGAAGTGAAATTCTTGGACCGCAGCATGTTGTCGTTCAGAATTTTACCTCTAGAGTCACATCGGATACAAGCAGCTTGTCACCTTGGAACCTCTAAGGTTCGTTTTTATTAATAAAAACATTCTTCGAAAACACTTTCGCAGGAGTTCATCTTATTGCAAAATGTTGAGTGCTGCCAGTGCTTTTTTTTTTCTTTAAAGGAATGCCAAGAAGTTATTTTTCTGCCAAAAAAGTTTCATTAATCAAGAACATGAGGTTTAAAGGCGACCAGGTACTACTACATTTACCAGATCACAGTTGCTAATACTCCTTTTGTAAAAGTATGACGAGAGGGATTAAAAAACACCGAAATGTTCTTTCAAATAGTAAAATTGTCTATTTACATGTAGTTTTTGGGATCCAGGTTCAACACTTGACTAGATTGCCATATTCAGTCGCGACATGTTGGGAAAAAAAAACAACCGAAAAACAATGGAAGCAAAAATTGCATTCATCTTGGGCAGGTAGGACTTCGTGACCGAATAATTCGTCCCCAAAATGTTTTCCCCCAAAATGCTCTTTACCCAAAATACACGTCAACAGAATGAACCAAACATAGAGCACACATCTAACAGCGGTACCTCGGCAGTACGAAATCACAAGTGTGGGAAGGCCGTGCTTTGTGCGAGAATGATAAACATCCTAAAACCTTCCCCAATCAGAACTAACTTCCGGAACATACGATGAATGCGAGTCCAGGTGCGCACAGTAAGAACTGTGGGGGGATACACTTCACACGGGGATGAAGCATCCTAAACCCTATACCCCATTAGAACTGGTGAAAATTCACTGCAAGATTATATGGATAATGAAACTCCACGTCTGCGCAATTAGAACTGCAGGCTATGACAGCACAAATGTAGTTAAAAAAAATACTCCCTCAGACAGTCCGGAGGTGAACAGTTCATGGGACACTGGGACGAAAAGTCCGAACAACCATATGAGGGTATATGATCGTTCATGCTGCTGAACATTACTTAGCGACACTAAACACTGCAAATGCATAAATAGCACCCAACAAAGGGTGATTCGTTATTAATAATCTGGATTAATCTCCTGACAATGCTGTAGTTGGGTAAGGTTAGGTTAGCTAAATCAGGTAAAATTTCGTTCGGCAGGGCAGTATTCTATGATCTTCGACATGGGGATGTGGGAAGCTAAGTAGCAAAAACTCGTGTTTAGTGGTGTTAATTAATCTAGGCCTAGCTAAACGATTATCGATTTTGCAAGAGTATACAGCGACGAAAGGAGGATATCCATCTTTCCCAGGACCAGAATGTTGTGGCTGCAAGCAAAATGAGTCAATAATATTACTTTGTTTGTACCGTTATGCATCCCCTCGTAATGATACCGTAGAGCATCCCAGACGCCACGTTCGGGCTTTAATGGTTTAATAACGTTTTCCACGCTGAATCAGACTTGCGTTTAATTTGCCTTGTCTACAGTTTTATTTAATTTTACCTGCTCCAGCTTAATTAACGGAACGAGTGTTCGGTTAACTGAAATTTATTAAGGGATTTAGGTGTTCGGTTAAGCACTTAATTATCGAATCGCCTGTTCTCTCTGGTGGAAAATTAAATAACGAGAAGCCATTAAAGGAAATCAACTACTCGTTGAGACAAGAAAATTGGGTCGTACCACTGATCTTTAAACGAGGATTGGCCAATTTCGATGAACCAACCGACCGCAGTTTTCGATTTTCATCAACTCCGTTCAAAGGCACCAATTGTTTCTTAACCCTTTCCATCACCACACAAACGGGAACAGCTACAAGACTGGGGGGAAAAGCAAGGCTAGATGCAAGCTGCGAGGTTAGTGAGGGTCCCCGAGCAAAGCGAGCAGTAGCAACTCAGTGGTCAGCGAGCTCGTACCCAAACCTAGTGATCGTCAGCTCCAATCCCGCGACTGACCTACGGAACGTGCACAGAAGAACACAATTACTTCAACTAAAATATGAGAGTAAATAAAATTTGTGCGTAACTAGCTCTATTACCTATCTTAGTCACAGATGGCGATCAGTAACGTATTGATAAATCAATGAGCACGTTAGTGGTCAGCCCACCAAGTTCACTGTAAGAAAATCATCATTCAATTCCTTCATTATTACATGACGGTCACTAGCTTTGGTAGTTTAATATATAGATACAAGAGATGGGCAGAGGCGGACTGGAGGGCCAAGAAGCCAGTCGGGAAGGTGACAGCTAGAAGCCACTTTTTTTCAACTTATTAAGGGCAGAGCCAGGAACGTAGCAAAGAGCGTTTGGCTGGGGTGGAGGTAAAATTTATCGAATCATGCACTGCAGCTACGGGGTCTGGGGGAGCGCCGGAAGCTGACGGATTTTTTGGTATTCTAAGGCCTTTCCTGGCTTCAAACGATACGAAAAAAGGCCAATTACCAAAACCAACGTTGTTTACAAACTGATAAAGGTTGACTTAGTAAGTACAGCCAAAAGGTGTGAAAGTAAGTTTAAATAAATTAAGAGTAACCAAGTATTACAAAAATTTTTTTTAAATAAATACACTGAATTTCCTTTTTAACTTATTTATTTCTGCTGAGAGGCCACTAGGGTGAGAGGCCAGTCAGGAATTCCCAAACCCCCGACCTTGCCAGTCCGTCTCTGGAGATGGGCGTATTTCACGATGGTGAGGATAAATACCTATATGGCGAAACAGCTTGAAAATTGTTGAAAAGGGTCAGTCTGTGTGCCCTGACAAGAAATACTTGTATTAGAATCAAGTGCATAAACTGTTTCAATGGGATAAAAGTGTGTGCAGATCGTTGAGTTTCAGCTGACTACTATAGTATACTGGATATTAGACCCCTCAGCCGCCGCCGATAGCCAAAATCGCCGCCGGAAATACGTCACCGGCATATTCGCCGCATTTTTCTTTGGCTAGCCATGTCGTCTTTTTACGTTTTTCTTTTACCAAAAGTTTGCCTGAAGTGTTTGCCTGATCGAAGTTTGACATCATGAGCAATTTTTAGAGGCATTTCCCCATATTTGAGGGTCAAAAAAATCAAATTGCTGCAAGGAATATAGGTAATCAGAAGCGTAATTTAATTACTTTTTATATAGGCACTAGTCTCATCTTTGTAGGTGCTTTAGTTCAAGAGGAGTCACAATGCGCACACGAACATGGGACGTTTGTAAGGATGCAGATTACGTAATTAAGTTAACTTAAGTTTACAGAAAACTAAAAAATGTGTTTAATTTTAACGTTACATTTAATGGTGTCATTTGAATTTATTTCTTTTGCCAATATAACCTATAATTTACAGCATATTTCATTTGTTGTGTTAAAAATTGTGTTTACGTACTTAAGACTTAATGTGGCATAAATCTAAACCTTACATGCGTAACAAACGCTTTAGCTTAAAGAAATTTGATATTGCTCTCATTTTAATGTAGGAAATGCCAAAATTCGTGTAGGCTAAGCCAATAGCCGCCGAAATTGTCTCAAGCCGATAGCGGCCGAAAAAAATAGTCGGCTAAGATCAGCTAACCGAAAATTGGCCGAATATTTTCATTAGCCAGTCGAATAACTTAAAATTGATCGGCTGAGGGGGCTACTAACTACTATATACTGGTTACTGAATAATTCCGTTACATAAAATAATTTATGCGACTAGCACGAATAAAATTTGGTATTCGAGATACTTTTAACTTCAATATGTGCCTTTTATGTTTTGACGTTTGGGGATCCATTAACTAAAAAGATTGTAATCATTTGTAATGCTATTTTCATGTATGTTGGGAAAACGCCACCTGTGATCAAAATAATTATCCCACGTGGTGGCAGCCATCTTTGTTTTGATATCACTACTTTGATTGGCTGAAACTTGATGGGTTCTTCACCCTTGTTGGTTTTAATTTCAGATTCATTAAGAGGACATTCCCTCTCGCTATTTCCTCGTATCAAAGAAAAATTATTTTTTTCTAAAATTACACTTAGGTTTGACCAACCTAACGTTGACAATCCGGGTTCCACAGAAAAATCATCATGGAAGCAAGCAGTCTGCCTTAAAGGCTAGCCTTGTTAGATTCAAAATTCACTAATTTGAGCAGGAAAGAAAAGACAAATTCCCGAATCCACATACCGGTACATAAAGCCGGGGATCCTATGACGGCAGTACCCGAGCGAATACTGGCTACAGGTTTCAAGCCAAGCTTATCATGCTTCCGGATAGTCTCAAATATAAAGTAAATATAGACGGAGGAAATCGATTTTCTCATCGCCTCCACCACCCTGTAAGATTTTTCATCCTTTAAGAGATGTGACATCATATGCTAGCACGAACAACGCCAACGCACAGCGTATACTTGCTTCTACCCCCGACAAAATAGTTCCTATAATAAATCTTGAATTTTTCTGCAGTGCATGAATAAATAACGCATCAGAATTTAATAAAACAAGTTAGAACGGTTCCTTAATAGTATAGCTTGTTCCACATTATGTTTGCAGGAAACTCACTGTATGACGCCACGTTTTCGTCCACTACGAGTGCAAAAACAGGTAAATATCCCACTCGTAGACTCTAACAGTAACTTTGTAGAGCCTACAAGTGTGATGGCGACATGTTTTTGGACTTTTAGTGCAAGGAGACGTGGCGTCATACAGTCAGTTGCCTGCAATGGAGTAAACTATAGTGTCCGCGGCCTATCTTGAGTTCGCCTCAGAACGGCACAGATAACCAATTGTATGTTTTTGGTAGCAGAGAGCCTTGTTGATATCCAAGATGGTTACAAAAACAATGGCGGCCATCGATTAACGCCGCCCCCTCCAGGAAAACGTAGCCGCTCATAAAATACCTGCATGACTCAAGATAAACCGCGTACACAATATAGTCATGCGTTCGACGCTTAAAATGCTCTCGACACAAAAGTAACCGTAAAAGGAGGTAACTTTTAACACCGAGATAATTTTGAGGAAAAGGTTAAATGTTTTAAGCATTTTTTTTTTTTGGTCTGTTAACTGAATGATAATTCATTTTTTTTTTACTTTTATAGTTTTTAGAAGTTTTTAGTAATAACGAAATCAGAATATTGAAACAAAATAGAACCGCAGAAATCCACAATGGCTGCTGTGTTAAGTTGGGCAGTTTTTGTAAGCTGAAAACGTCTGCTTCAAAACAATGGTTTGGCTCCAGTACGAATCGCTATATGTACTACAACATGGATTAATAGAACCTTGTGATCCGTAATGTAGCTTAAAATGCCAGCTTGACTTTAAAAAAAAAAATTAATTATTATTAGTATCCTTGCTGTCAACCACGTTTATGGGGTAACTTTGAACCATTTTTGAACCCCTTTCCAAGTTACCCCGTGTAGTGTTGAAGAAATGCTGTAGTGATACCGGATAATACATTCCAATTTCACTAAAGCATTTTTTTGTGTTTTATCGGTGTTCAACGTTACCCTTCTGAAGTGCAGCTTTGAAAACATAACATACAACTGTAAATTACTAAATTACAAAAATTGCTGTTCGAAGTTACGTCAAACTTTGAAACACCACCACTAAAAAAATAAAAAAAGTACTTTGTGAAGAAAAGTGTTGCGTAACGACTTAGTGTATACTTTTCCAGTTATTACACAATTTATAGCTTGTAAAACTCTCAAATGAATAAAACGTTACTGCATTTTTAAATTGAAAAGTTTTGCAGAGTTGCCCCCTTTTACAGTACCGTACGTAAATTCTCTACGTTGTCAAGGTGCCCACACACCAAAATCGACAAAACGTCGCACGACAGGACATTTTGTTGAAACCTGTCTCATCGCATGCTGCAAGCGTCTCCAAACCCATAGGAATGAGCTGAGCGCCACACACCGGATGCGAAGTTGTCGCGAGACGTCTTTAGGCGTCTCACGACAACAAAGCGAAGCTCCTTCTAATTCCGTGTGACGGGGTCTCTCCACCAGATGCGACGTCTCGCGACGTTTCGTCTTGCAACGACGTTTTGTTGACTTCATCCTTATAGTCGTGAGATCAGACAAAGCAGTGACGTCGTCTGCTTCCAACATAACGCTGCCTAAAGCCCTAACCAGACTGGCTGCTCGCGACTGCACGGAGTCGCAGTATGTTGTAAAAAAAAGACTTCAATATTGGTCCTTAACGTAACACCAACCATACAATTGCGGTAATTTTGATCTTGTAGGCACGTAGTCGCGCATTGCTTCGCACGAAATTGTCTTCTGTCTGGAGAGGCCTTAAGGCGCCGTTTTCATGGCTTGGTCCGTAAGTTCGACTGAAGCGTTTATGACGAATATTAGGCAGGCAAGCGGAGAAGATTGAACTGAATGTTTACGCCAGCCCGGATCCAACATATATTTTGAAGGCACTGTTGAGCAAACATCGTCCAGACTCGTGTACCAGCTAGTTAATTTTTTAATTTTAAACCCGAAGGGTACTCAAATGGTGGATTATATGGGGTATGTAAGTAAGTAAGTAAATAAGTTTATTCCAATTAAAAATGGAACAGTAACTCACACGAGCACAGGGTCGCGTGTGAGGTAATTAAAAATACGTCAATTCGGGAAAAAAAACACCATTTTTACTACAATATGGAAAGCCAGTAAATAGTAACTACAATAGGTTCATAAGAGAACAAGAACATAAAAAACGAATACAATAGGTTAACAACGTAACAAAACACTGATAATTAGCTCCGATAATTAGCCCGATAATTAGCTCTGATAATTAGCTCCGATAATTAGCTCCGATAATTAGCTCTGATAATTAGCTCCGTATCATCCAAAGACAGTTGCCAATCATACGTTTGCCTCTTAAAAGTTCTAAAATTGCTTGCCTTCTTGATAATTTTTGGCAAATGGCTGTAAAATTTCGGCGCCAAAAAATAACTGGACTTATGCAGTTTTTCAGTGTTAACTTTCGGTTGGGTAACTTGCATGTAACTGGGCTTTGTTAGTAGGTGTAGGGTAGGAAGTCCTATACGCATGAGGAAAGTTTAAGTAAACAACAAAACGTAAGGTAAAGGAAGAACAACCTTTAATTCTTTCTCAGATGCTGTATTTTGTAATCTTAAGAGGCGCTAGTCTTTAAAGGAAACTGTTTGTTTGTCGTTGTAGGAAACCCAACGAAGCAAACAGCTTGCATTACAGACCGGTTCACTCCCGACCAGTTGTTTAGTAGCCTTTAACCCCTTCAATGCCAAGGACGCACGACCACACAAAAACACAAATAACAAGGACGAAAGCGAGTTAAGAAGCCGAGAACAGCGAGCCAATGATAGCCGAGTGGTTTCTGGCTCAAGAAGATGTGAGATTGATTTACCTTGTTAATGTCGCATCGAAACAGCCTCACCACTGCCCACAAACCATGAGTTTAACGAAAATATCAGAATTTCAAGTGTGTTCTCTACATTACAAATAATCTATTTTATAACTTATTATTGATTGTTTTTTTCATCTCCTCCTCTACAGCAGATTCATTTTAGAAGAACTATGGTTTATTGTGTATGCGTAATAAATCTGTGTTTATGTGGAATCATTACCAATACATTGCAGTATTATTTTCAGCTGAATGCATATTATATATATTCTGCATATTATCATCGGAAACAGCACTTTTTCCTAAATACCGTACAGTTAGTAAGTAGATAGACTAAACAATTACTCATTAGTGAAAATGGTAAACTTTCTACGTCAGATAAAAGATCATTGGCCCAGGACAAAGATCCAATAGGTAGATTCAGAATGCTAACATTACAAGTCTGGGATGAAATTACCACAGGAACAGTCATATTTTATAGGCCAAATAGTTTGTTTATGGGCTGAAACATTAGGAAAAATGCACACTACATTCTGATCAATTGCTTGAGCTTTTTTTTTGGTGTGATACGTCGGTCAGCGGCATACGAGTTTCTACAAGAAATATCCTCGAGCGTAGATCCAACAGACACATGCGGAATACAGGCATTACACTTACAAACCAAATAGTGACAAAATACGTAGTCGTCTAAACCTTATTTAGAGAGGTGCAGCAACAAGGAACCTCCTCAAGCGAAGCAAGACGACGCTAATGGAGCGAGCCATGTGGGTAGTATTATTTAACAATAATGGAATGAATAAAATTAGAGTAGATTTGAAGTAAAGCGATGGGAAGGGGGACTGAAGAACGTACAGGAAGATTTGGAAGGGTGGGGGAGGTAAAAACAAGACAAAAAAAAACAGCAACGCAAATTCCAATATTTCTGTTCGTGCTTCCTTCCATTTCACACAATCATTTTCGACCAACCCATCATTTTTGTCCCCACCCCTATAAGATGGCCGCTTTCAAAGCGTTTTGTCGTTCGTCTGTGTTTACGTTTACGGTACCTGGAATAATGAAGCCAATTTTGTACCACGCTTCGGAAGATAGGTACGGTTTTATTCTCATTAATGAGTGTGCCTTAATTTCTAAAGTTTTTTTTTTAAACAATCCATCGCATTTTATCCTCCAATCAGAGATTTAGTTCGTAACCGAATGAATCGCAATTTTTAGTAACTTTTTAGTGTATCATGTGTCCTTACAAGGCCAGTCTTTAATGCAGACTTCTTGCTTCATTTACTCTTTACCTGTTGATATTTTTCTTTATTTGTATCGTTGTTAAAACAGAGACAAGAAAATTCACTGATTTTTTACGAGTTTTAAACACGATACAACCCAAAACTCCAAGGTATTCCCAAGATTTGTTATTGCCATCTGAATTAATTTTAGGAGAAAACTTTTGAGTTTTAGCCACATGTTACTGATGTAGTAGAAGGGCGTTACTAAAGATTCGCCCTGGGGGGTGCCTGCTTTTCCCCCTCCCCCCCCCCCCCGACTTATTACGGCACGGTCAGTGTTGTCATGAAGGTGAAGGTCATTTTCGTGAAATGGCGCAATTCTTCCCCCATCTTTCCGATCCTATCTAGTTAGCTATGTAAGTACTTGCTACGGAAGTGAACGATTAGTTTCAAGTCAGGCTTAATCTTAATTCATTCCTTACTGTATAGCTAGGGGACTATACACATAGCATTACATATTAAGCATCAGACTAAGGTTGCTGCTTATTCTGACCTTCGTTTAGCTCCGGTGGTCCAACCTTTCAGGTCGACCCCCACCACCAACAGATCCTGCCTGAAGCCTTACGTCACATTACTGGCTAACAGGTGCGATACGATTCCAACTGGTTGAACAATAGGACTCGTTCGTCACCCAGCTGTTGACGTTTGGCCAATTCCAGTGCGTACAGTTATCCGTTACACAGGACGGAAAGGCCAATGGCTCAAGATGGGTTAAATAAATACGGATGCAAACCTATTTACGTTGCCTTTTGGACTTATATAACAGACTGCCTGAGCGGGGAATCGAACTGAAACCGAAGGCAGAAGGCCTACCGCTGAGCCATACTGACACGGCCCACAGTTATCCACGCACAATAGCCATGTTATCGGCAAGTTGCACTACGGAGTGTTGGCTTCGTGAGTTGCGCATTGCCGTACATGTAAGCCATTACATCTAGCCTACTCCCGGCCCTAAAATCAGAACTTGCGATGGGTACCACTTCAGGCACTTCATTTTTTCTTTTCTTGACCACGTTAACCCAACGACGGCCATTTCCCCATGAGAAATAATAAAAAAAAAAAAAAAAGATGAATGTACTGAGGTGCTTGAGAAGCCGGCAATGGTTGAACGATGTCTACAGCGCAAGCGTAATGTCGGCCGGCCGGCCGGCGTCTCATGCTTCCGCCTTGATTGACTAATGGGATTGAGTGCCGTAAATCCGCTTAAAATCTTTCCCCGGCTGATGATAGATAGATGGATAGAAGAAACCGTTGCTGCGAGCCTGCCTTTGATCGCTGCCTGCTTGGATTGGACGAGAGATGGTTCTTTTCCAAGACAGGCGAACGACTGGAAAATCGAGCGCCATCGAAACTGTCGAGGTCGTGATCTACAATGAACCCGTCAATCGCAAAGTTGCGCGCGTGTGTTGGAAACGACTGGTATACTAACTGGCCCGCTCTACAACGATATTAGGGGGGGGGGAAACAAAATGGCCACCACGTCTGGTTCATTTTGTCGAGGTCTATTCTTCGTGGTAGCATCTTTGTACAGAGAGACGCGACATCTGTTGGCAGGTAGTGGCGGTTTTCGAAATAATAATTTTAATTTTTACGTCGATTTTGGTGGCAAATTTTTATTATTTATTAAAAATACTTTTATAAATATTAAAAATTTGCCACCAAAATCTACGTAAAAATTAAAATTATTATTAAATACTTTTCAATAGTTTTTAAAAATATCACTCAGCCATAGTTAAGCTATTTCTGTGCGTTTGCAAAAAAAAGCGACACGTTCGTTGGCAATTTGTACGGAGGGTGTAGCCCTCGGCTGACAGAATGCGGCAACTAGACAAATCAATCACATCAGCGGCGCTTTTGGCGGCCATATTGCCAACCCAGTCTCGTAATGCTACTTTTCATCCAAGATCGGGCAGGTACTGTAGAGAGCCCTGATAGAGCAACCCGGGTTAGGAAACTTACAGGAGACGTCGGGCGACGCCACGTATTCCGCATGCGGCCAGGTGCTTTAATAACACGGTTAAAGGTACATTCCTCTCCGCTGGATTTCCTGTATGGCTCAGTTTTGTAACATCACTTTGGACGCGTGTCAGTGTTGCAAAAGCAATTCATTTTCTTATTTATCCCATAATGAGAAACGATTCTGCTACTTTAACCTACAAATGTAGCATAAGTCACTTGGCGCAGGATGCTCGAATATAGTGAACTCCCACCGTCAACTTCCCATTTATCACCCTATTGATGATACATATATCATTTTTCAAGATTTTCAAGTACTTTTCCAGGCATGGAATTTCATTATTACTTTCAAGGACATTTCCTGGATTTCAAGGACTCACACGAATTACCTGTCGAGCTGTGCTAAGCACATACGACGATTAGTTTTTATACAATTTCCGGCGATGTCGTTTCGCTAATCATTAGCGGATCTACCATGTGCAAAAGTAAAAATGGTAAACACAATTGTATACAGCAGTAAGATTTCACGTGGACTAAACAGCACAACAACACTGCTGCAAAATTTGAACCTTACAGGAAAGTTTATTTGTGCCCCTTTGCTGTTTTGACTTCAGTTAAACTTTACCTTAAGCATAAAACGAGCTCGTTTTTGTTTTCTAATAGTGAGAAAGTGCAATAATGCTTTTAAAACAGCAACATTAGGGCACAAACATGGGAGGGGGGGGGGGGGAGACGTCCTCGGGTGCAAAATTACAAAGTTAACAAGGCCTACTAGCCTACAAACTCCAATAATTCGCCATTTTGCCGGAAGTGGCAATTTAAATAAGAGTGAGAGAAATACGCGAAAAAATCCTAAAAATAGTTATCAAGATTTCTGATTATTACTTTTTTAATTTGAGAATTTTTGACTTAGACTAAGAAGGCGGCTACGTTATTAAGGGCATTTTAATGGGCCTTCTAATCTCTTTCGAATTCCCAAGTGAATTACAAGGCCTAACTATCCTTAACAACATAGGCCGAGAATTCTCAAAAAAAAAAAGAAAATGGTAAGAACTTTTGACAGCCTTACCACACAATTAGCCAGAATACATCCAACAGCCGCTGAAAGAGCATGGTAGCCTCTCACACTACCCTGGCCGGGAGTCCTGGCGAGGACTTTGCCAAGGTCCCCTTTCCAGGGGTTCGACCAGATCCGCAAACCTCCAGCAACCAGGCTGAGCTCTCTCACCACTCAGCCACGATGACCACTATAGTAGGACCAGTCATTGCAGGACCAGTTCACATAGGGGCTGCCCTATTGGATCCAGTGGTAGAAATCGGCATAAAAAAATTAGGACATCATATTGGACCAATTTCACGACACTTTCGGGACTTTGATTGGAATTTTCAAAAAAAAAAACAACACTTAACTAAATCTCAGCCTTGAGTATTCCTTAGGCAGGTTATCAAACGACCATAAAATTATCCTTTTACAATGCCATGTTTACTTAGGCAGTTGTTTTATATTTCGTATAGCTGAAGGTTGGTACTCAGATTGTATTGCACGCTGAGTAATTCCATTTTTTACATTTTCCAATTTGCTACGAACTTCCCACAGTTTTTCAGTGCTAGTGTTAATCATTATTTGGGCAACTTTGCAAAGTTTTAGTTACTTTTAAGCGATTCGTTCAACTTTGTACTTGCTTCTGACAGTGGCTATTCGCGCATTTTCCGTTCGTGTCGTATGTGCTCTTCAGTTTGTTGGGATGCAACCTCGAAGTAACATCATATCTACGTTTCTTTAACATCGTCATTTCGTCAAGTTCTTTTTCTTGCTTTTCAGTTTCCCTGCTTCTAGCATTTTATGTTTATTTTTCTACTCGCTTATGTTCCTTACAACTTTCATGTGACTTGCATGCATACAGCACTTACCAAATATTCTTTAGGTTAAATATTTTGGTAGAGCCGCTGCACAATTTAATCAAATCTTTAACCTGCAGTTTTAAGGCTTGGAATGTGTTCTCACCAAGAGAGCGAGACAATTTTTAAATGCGATTAATTTTAGAATTTCAATAAATTTCAACAATTTCAGGACATCATGTCAAAAATAAGGACATTTCAGGACAACTTCTACCACTGGATGTCTAATTGTTGAATTGCAATGCACTGCTGTTAGGCTTGGCCATGACGTGAGCAGACATCATCCTTGTGACAATAGCCTATATAAGTCACGGTGGAAGTTAAGTGAATAGCGTCATAGCGAATGCTAAACAAATCTAGCACCTCAGCTGGTCATGCCTCTGCAATCACCAGTCGCGTCGAATGGTGACGTCACTTCCGCTCGACAGACACATTTGTAACGCTCTGTAACGTCTGTTCAAAGTTTTGAAATGCGTTGGAGGTAGCGAACTGTCTCTAACAGCCGCGAGTTTCGCTTGATGACGATGCATTTACTTCATCAGCGAGTAAAGTTATTAAAAATTATTCCGACTTCTTGTATCCATTTCGCCCTAGGTATTGGCTTTGGTTGCATATTTCGTCCAAAACCAACATAACCACCGTTTTCCTCTTTATCAACAGCTATGTATTCTACCAACTCGCTATCTGTACGTCTATAGAACCCTTATTAATCTCTGTGAAAACGGTACTCATTTTTCTATTCGTCTTGTGACAGGTTACCACACTAGGAATGAATCCTGTTTTTATGTCGTACAACCAAAAGTTGCGAAGGAACGACTCCGTAAATACAGTTCCTATCTTAGTATTAATTTTTTTTTAATTCATTAATTAGCGAAATTAAACTTATTATTTGCCTGAAACCGTTCAAGAAACAT
>JAHWFP010133757.1:25696-35847 GCA_023313725.1 Lithobius niger
AGATCAAAACCCTATGAGCTTAGCAATGCTTTTTGGCATTACGAGTTGACGCTGACAACTTTTCTTATTTGTGTTATTTTTCGAATTTTCTCCCTTTATTTCTCTTATGATTTTGTCTTACAATCGTGCTTTGTTTGATTTTGGAAACCCTGTTTTCCACATTAATTACAGCTTTTTTTTTTATTCCAACCCCATCGGTTCTTGTGGTGTGAGGTTCGTCTTTTGATAATACTTTTTTTGTAAACTGTACACCAAAAATAAACTCAACTGGAGTCGTTTCCACATTTGCTGGTCTTCTAAAGCTGGTCCAACTGTTTTCTGCGAGCCTTTTGCAATGTTTGATGTATAATGGGCAAGAAGAAGGACGTGAAGGAAGTGCATCATCTTTCTAGATTTAAGGATACCCGAATTCTTCCGCTCAAGAACTACTAGACAAGTTCTTAATATCAATTAGATCCAGCTCCCTTTCAGAGTATTATTCGAGTATGGCAATACCCAATTTCTCACTCTCTCCCGCTCAAGTTCTTAACATCGATCAGAACCAGTTCCTTTTCAGAGTATTAGTTCGAGTACGGTAATCCTCTCTCGCTCAAGAACTACTAGACTAGTTCTTAACAGTTCCCTTTCAGAGTATTAGTTCGAGTATGGCAATGCCCGATCCACATGCTCTCCCACTCAAGAACTACTAGACAAGTAGACAATTTCCATCAAAATTACTAGATTTAACTCAGTACACTTCAATCAAACACAAAATAAAAGAATGGCTAATTAACAACTAAGGTATAGTTTTATTTTTTAATTATTGTTTTTTCTTTCTGTGTCTGTGATTATTATTATTTTTATATTTTTTACCATACTGTGTGATTTAATTTTGTTGTATAGATTTTTCTTTATCTTGATTGTGAAATTGTCTAAATGTGTAGCCAAACAAGGACTTTTATAGACGTTCGGCAACACTCTTTGAATAAAGGTTATTATTATTGTTCTTAACATCGATCAGAACCAGCTCCCTTTTAGAGTATTAGTTCGAGTATGGCAATGCCCGATCCACATTCTCTCCCACTCAAGAACTACTAGACAAGTTCTTAACATCGATCAGAACCAGCTCTCTTTCAGAGTATTAGTTCGAGTATGGCAATATATATGTTTTTAGTTTTTTTCAGCCAGACAAACACATTATGTCACTGTACTGGGCTACCGTCATCACACCTACTGCAAGACAAGCTATGTAAGAAGCAGTCAGGGATAGCATCGGAGCTAGCTGTTGAATGGAATATATTACAACCCATCAAAATCACTCCCAAATTGTAATTTTCAAACACCATGCGAGAATCGGGAATTTGACGTACGTGGAACTCAAAAGAAGCGGAATGGAACCTGTATAATTCCATTTATCGTATCAATAAATGTGATCATATCAAAAACTAAATCTGACAAAAGGCACCAC
The DNA here is from genome assembly GCA_023313725.1 of Lithobius niger. Lineage (NCBI taxonomy): Eukaryota > Metazoa > Arthropoda > Chilopoda > Lithobiomorpha > Lithobiidae > Lithobius > Lithobius niger. The sequence goes on from JAHWFP010133757.1 coordinate 27,144, forward strand.
CATGTTTCGAATGTTTCGGTCCTTCAAAGGAGTGATATCAACATACCAAAACATTCGCCAAGTTAATCGCACCGACTAATAGTTCAAAGATTAAATGAAACTAGAACATTGCTACTTTCGGTAACAATGTTCAAGTCTTCATTTAACGTCCAAAGTATTATTCGAAGCGATTAACTTGGCGAAAGTTTTGGTGTGTTGATATCACTCCTTTAAAGGCCCGAACCATTCGGAACTTGGCAGTTCCTTTTACCAGTTTTGATATAATATCACTTCCTTTTTTATTTTCATTGTGTATTAAACTCAAACTCAATTAGCATGCAGATGTGTAATAAAGTTCCACGTCAAGAATAGCTTGAGTGGCCATTTTTCCAATATTTCAATTTCATTTCACTACTTTGTGAGGCCGAACCATTCTCAACTTGGTGGCCTCTTTACCAGTTTTTGGCTTTATTTTGACATTTCGTTTGTTTTTCGTGAATTGGGCGTACACACAATATCTTTGGCAACGTCGTTAGATTTGTGAGGACACACTAGCGTGTGTCTAGATAAGCACGTGAGTATACACGTTGTAATTATCCGAACTTTGGCCGTCCAATGAGAGACGTTGCCGACAATACTAACAATGGTTACAACAATACTTTCGTACTTACGCGCCCTCCCACGCCATTCCCGTTACACCCCAGGCTGTAAACCAGAAAAGGTTTACTCTACTCTATTGTTATACTTGAAAATTCATAACCCTTCCCCCCACCCCACCTTTCATGAGGGCTCAAAAAAGTCAGTGGTATCCACCCAACTCATTTTCTTCGCCCCTCCCTTCCCCGAGAGTTGTTGATTGTTTTACATTGTTATTATGCAACAATCCCAAACTGAACATTAAATAAATCCGTGCGTCTGCAGTACTAATCATACTAATCATATGAACGAAAGCCACCCCCCCCCCCCAAAAAAAAAAAAAGATTGGTGTTTCCAACTCATAATTACTAATGGATTTCATCAATTTGGACCAAAAAGTAAAAACAAAACTTGTTGAGGATTCCCACCAAGCTTTTCGGCCGTGTTGAAGTCGTGATATCAAACGCCAAGCTCTTTCGCCAAACTAATCCCACCGACGAAGACTTCAAAAGTCAATCGAAATAAATGATAATTGCGCAGTAAGCAATTTTCATTTATTTAATTTTGCCTGACCTTCGAACTATTACTCGGTGGGATTAGCTTGGCGAAAGAGCTTGGCGTTTGATATCGCGACTTCACAAGGCCAAAAAGCTTGGCGGGAATCCTAAAAAAGTTTTGTTTTGGGGTAGATTTTATTTACACATTTAGTAATATAGTCAGAATAAAGTTTCAAACTGTGAAACTAGTCAGATTCAGCAGTAGTAATTGCAGGTTGTTTCATCATGTCTAAAAGGCGAAGAAGAGAAAAATAAATAAACAGATAAAAAAAAATAACAATTTATCTATACACGCTTTTTAACAAGGTCCACTCCCGCCGTCCAGCCTTTGCCCACGCCGGCCGCGTGCTTGCAATTGGTTTTCTACCTGCAGGAGCTTTATTGTTTTGTAGCACATCACCTGTAGCTGGTCGGTAATAAGCTGCCAACAAAGCCGCAGTAAATAGCTGCGGAATAACTTCCGCTGGCCGGTGGCATAAATCTCCGTTTCCGGTGATCTCCGCGTAATGAAAACAGCCCACGCTTCACCATCTATATGAGACAGCAAAGTGTATCCTTCCGTGGAAGGCGGTGAACTCTTTCTCTCTCTCTCTCCCTCTCTCATTGGTGCGGACGTCGACACAGATTTACGAACGATGAGCAAATTGCCTTGGGATCACTTGCCCCATTGCATATGAACCTACTATACCTCTTTCTTTGTGAAGTTAAACCTTCCACCGTTTAACTTGAAGGTGTTATTTTTATTTTTGGTTCTAGCTGAGCATAACTCTGCAATGATAGCTTGAACCGAGAATTTGATAAGAGGAGTAGCCTCTACACTCTAGGGGGCTCTACAAGATTGTTCCTGTATTGTTTGACTCATATTTGCATGTAATTACGCCTACATTTCCATGTAATTAGGCCTATATTTTCATGTAATTTGGCCTACATTTCCAATTAGGCCTACTTTTGCATGTAATTGAGCCTACATTTGTACGTTATGAGGCCCATATTTGCATGTAATTAAGCCTACACAAGTTTTGTTTTGAGGTAGATTTTATTTACACAATTAATAATACATTATTAGGCCTATATTTCTATGTAAACAGGCCTACTTTTGCATGTAATTAAGTCGATATTTGTACATTATGAGGCTTATATTTGCATGTAATTAAACCTACGTTTGCATGTAATTAGGCCTATATTTGCATATAATTAGGCCTACATTTGCATGTAATTAAGCCTATATTTGTACGTTATGAGGCCATATTTGCATGTAGTTAGGCCTATATTGCCATGTTATTGGGCCTATATTTGCATGTAATTAAGCCTACGTTTGCATGTAATTAGGCCTACATTTGCATATAATTAGGCCTATTTTTGCATGAAATGAGGCCTACATTTGCATGTAATTAGGCCAATATATTTGTGTAATTGGACTTATTTTTTTGTCCGTTTAATTTTCGTTGGTGAGCAGGCACGAAACAAAAAAGCCAAGTAATACAACAAGGATGCCGAGATAAGTTTTTCCAAGTCACGGATTGATTAGAAAATCAAAAATACTGCAAAACCCACTGCAACCAAAACTCGATTTTTTTAAACCAGCCAAATGGAATAAAAGTTTAAAAAAATATCTAGAGAGCCTAAGCCATGTCATGAAGGACTATAATTATCGGAGAACAGCAACAATCCCTAACCCGCAAATGCAGGTTGGAAGTGTTACGGGGAACAGGACTCTTCAAAACGTCGCAACCTACGTGTGTGGCCGGGACGTGTCGTCCTGGTTTTTAAAACTTGACTTTAGTTTCAGGGTATGTGGATGTTAGAATGTAATGAAATCCATGCAACTGCACGTGTACTGTGTCAATTTCGGATAAGAAAGGAAAAAACCAATAAGGTGTACAAGTATACAATTAAAAAAGCGACGTTTCGAGTTGGGTACGACCTTTTCTCAAGCAATAAAGCGTCGTATCCGACTCGAAAATTCGCATTTTTAATTGTATACTTGTGCACCTCATTGGCTTTTTACTTCTTATCACTGTTTGGTGCTTTTTTTCATAACTTGCATTCAATCTAGGATGGTACTGCCATTATTATTACGGTTATGACACTGTCGAAGACCACCATTTTCTATTTCAAGCTTCACGGCCGTTTCGATGGCGTCGCTTGGTGGGCGCCATGCCATGCTGTCTAGGAACCACTTTTAGCTCATGTTGGTGTCGCTGAGGGTAGTGTGTTACAGTCCAGCCCATATTCCAAAAAGCGGACTGATGGGACTGAATGGGTGGAAGTTGGAATAGAAGAACCGTTACGGCTTTAGTTCTGTATTCTGAAGCATTGCCTTCATGTCCGCGGAAGTCTTCATCTAGCTCAAAAATCGACCCACGCAGACCACAACCGACTTTGTATGTGTTTGTTCATGTAGTAGTAGTAGTATACTACCACTACTACTACCTGAACAATACTACCTGAACAGACAAATCCAAATTCGGTTGTGGTCTGCGTGGATCTATTTTTGAACGAGATGAAGACTTCCTCGGACATTAAAGGCTCACCATTTCGATAGCGTTGCATATATACCACGTTGCACAGCATCCACGTTCCAGATTGTCCGTCATCCAATAGGTGGATGTGGGCCACGTGACCTCGTTTTAGTTATGAAAATCGCTGCGCTGCTGCGCGAATAGTGTTGTTCCATTTTTGATTTACCGCAATTTTCTAAATATTGCTCGAAGATTGATCCTACGGTGCTGCATCTAGGAATTGAAAAGGCGCCTTTAAGGCATGTTTCAGAAAACGGAACTAAATCTGTAAGGGTTGTGCTATTCCAACTTCTATCTACACCGTCTTTTCCGCCTTAATGGGACCAAACCGTTAAACTAGGGCGCTTGATTTAAATATCGTTTCCAAACCCGCCGATTGTATGTAAAATGGTAAAAAATGTAACTGTGCATTGCATGCAGTATTGGCAATGCAGTCAGGATAAAATTCCGCTGGTCGCTAGCCTATAGCGTGGATGGCAAGTTCATTAATCGTCGCTTGAAATTATCTACGCTTAATAACCTTACGTGTAGCATACATAAATTCTCCGATGGCGTTACATCGCAAGCTGGACCTGCTCCAAATTTAGCTCGTGACGAACAACAACCTAAGTTATCAAGCAGATTGCTCACGTTTTCGTTCAATACCTCCAAAAATTACTGTTCTATCGCCGGATCTCGTGGTTAGACACCGAACTTTGTGTCCTCTTTGCATTTGTTTAATTAATTAATTACTTCTTGCGACACAGTTTTCGTTAGACTGTTGCGTGAAAACCGTGCACCTAATAGTTTTTTTTTTTGCGTTGTGCATGCCTTCAAATAATAAAATTAAAGAAAACCCTTTTTTTTTTAAACTAATTAGAAAATCAAAACGAACACGTTTATGCTTATGGCAACGCAGAACTAACCCGACGCCAAGACAGGAAAGTAATACGAACTTTTTTTCTCTAAGGTTTTTGGACGCCACAATGTTGGTTGCTGCAGGCTTTCGGTTCAAGTGAATCTTTTCTTGCTGATTCACCGTTTTTTTTTCTTACCGTTTTTTTTTCTTCTTTTGAACACGGTATATATAGGGTGTGTGCGCACGTCGTATTAATATTATTTGGCCAAGCAACGTCGCTGAAAAACGGTAAAAACAAAACGTCATGTATAGCATTAAAAAGGTTGTGAAAGGAGGAGACGACTTTGCACGACTGCCTGATGTGACGAGGCCAAGAGGGGCCATTGATTGGACAAGAAATGGATGACCTTGCCAAATGTTATCAAGGTCATTCATTGGAGTAAATATGCATTGGAGTAAAAAGCACGGTGACAGATTATAAATATCTTAAAGAATATTTTCCTGTAATTAAAACACTTAAACTCGACTCTTTTGCCACGCATATTGTGAAACCCCCATAAGAAATGCATCGCACCTATGAAACACGTGACCATGATTTGCATACACCTTGCCTTGCGACTTGGTTTCCCAACGGAGCAGGTGGGTCGTACTTTTCCGCTGCCATTTCTGCCTCTTTTGAGAGGAGAAATTGGTGGTTTTTATCCGTTTTAAATAACTGTTTTTATGCTTTTAATATAGGTTGACTTAGTGGCTTTTGCCATGCTTTAATTTTATTGCTAACCTGATGACGAAAATTGATAATTTTCGAAACGTTGTTTGTATTTTTATGTAGCACTGCTTGGTTTGCCTTCATATAAACTTCTTAAATATGCATCACACACCATCAGTATAAATGAGCACGTGCAGCAGTCAGGAAATACCAAAGACGGTTTTCGGACGGAGGCCATCGTACACTGAAATACGTTTAGTGGCCAGTGAATTGCAGGAAACATAGTGCGTTTTTCATACGCACAGTATCACACGAGATGTTGCAGCACAATGCGGATTAAGTCAGTCACGAGTAGTTTTTGTACTCCACAAACACATACATATACCATCCATACCACGTACATTTCCAGGAGGGATTACATGTAGGGGAAAACCTGAGGCGTTCCAACTATTGCAATGAAGGACTTATTCGGCTTCGAGACAATCCAGTTTACTTTCAATGTGTTGTGGTCGGATGAAGCCAGGTTTGCTCGTGATGGCGTTATAGATCGTCACAACGTTCATTACTGAGCTATCACAACCCACGTTGCACGAGAGATACACATGATCAGGTGCAGTGGTCTGAGAATGTATCGTGTGGCATCTACGGAAACCGAATAGTGGGCCCATTTTTCCATCACGGCATCCTAAATAGTCGCCGTTACCTGGACCTACTGGAAACGTCACTGTCCGACTTTCTTGATGATTTGCCTTTGCGAGAACTAAATACAAGTTGGTTTCAGCAGGATGGCGCTCCTCCTCACGGAACCGCAGTCCGGAATGGATAGTTAACACCTTTGGGTGTGGCGATGTACTGGTTATGGAGGTACGATTCCATGGCCCCTGCTAATTTGCCCCGATCTGACACCGCTAGACTTTTTCCTGTGGGGCACCTCAAATCCGTAATATGCGTTACTCAAACCGACAGTCTAGCGGTTTTGAGAGACGATTATCCTTGCCTGTCAGAGCGTTGGTGCACAGATGTTAGAAGCTATGCGCAACAACATCGTGAATCGTCTACAGGCTTGCATTGTTGTGGAGGAAGCACAAATGGAATACATGTTGCACTGATCCAGCGGTAACTGTTAAAGGGACACAAGGCCTTCCGGCTTTCATGAATGATTCATTGCATTTTTCATGATTTGTAGGATGGAATGTTTGTTCATTGTTTATTTATCGCGGACAATGGCGACTCCAAGGGTTTTTCAGAAATGGACACATGTTTTCACTACCTACCACAATTGTTGCAATTCTTATTCTTTATAAGCGATGAAAAATGGAAACAAATAATTCCTTTGTTGCATTTAGTTCACTTCTTATCAGTGGCGGTCCCAGCCTCTCAATTGGAGGGAAGGGGGGGCAACTAAAGTAATGGTTTGTTCCCCCTCCCTGGATAAGATGGTCCATTCAAAACAACGGCAACATTTCAAGGGAGGTCGACCGGTGGCGCGTTACTTCGCTGCACGACTGTGCATTGGAAGGCGATGATTCTCTAAACGACGGAGTGCTTGAATGGAATGCCATTCGGAGGTCGAAAGTTGTCATTTCACGTACGTCATAGGTCCTGGAAATCTGGTATACGATTTTCGTTCTGTTCTTTTTTTTTTCATTGGGAATGCCTCTTTGTTCCCTACATATTCCTAATTTATACTCATGGTGTGTGTGATGCATATTTTACGAAGTTAGCAGTTGAATGACCTTGATAACATTTGGCAAGGTCATCCATTTCTTATCCAATCAATCACTCGGGTCACATATATCGTTCAGCAGTAACTTTAGCTATCAAGCTGGGTCAAAACTTAACTGATCATTCTGCATGTGTGGCTATGTGTTTATAAACACGACGGAAAGCCAAGTGGTTAGAAAAGTGATAAATAAATAAATACAGATGCAAACCTATTTACGTTGCCTTTTGGACTTAAATGTCAGACTGCCTAAGCGGGAATTGAACCCACGACCTTTGAAACCAAAGGCCGAAGTCCTACCGCTCAGCAATTCCCGTGTCAGTACGGCTGTGTTTATTTTGTGTTTATGTGATTCTCGTGTGGGTTTATTTGATTTAATTTACTAAGTTTTCAAATTTTCCAGAGACCTGTGACGACTGACTGCAGCTCCCGCGTTTGCCGTCACAGAATATCAAACTTCTTCGGGTAATGCGTATTCTTTCAAATTGAACTAAAATAAAAACCACTAAAAACAACTTCCGCTTTAAGGCTTATTAGGCTTAAGGCCCAAGAAAAGGACTTAAAGTTGATAGAAATCAGTTGCAAGTTTTAACAGGAGAGGATAGGTAATTCAGGGGAGTGCTGGTGACCAGTCATTGACAGGAGCGCTAATTAGTACGCTGAGCTCAACGCCGGATGGCACAGCAGTCTTGGACAAGCGCAGGGTAACTCACAATCGAAATTGACGTTATACTCACAGGCCATGTCCCGTCAGGAAGCGTGTGTCACGTCACATCTGTTTGCTTGTTGGCAAGGGTAAATATTACAAACGATCTTGAATTTGTTGTTATTATTATTACTTTGACATTGTTCGGAATTTAAACCTTTAACAACAACTCGGATCAGTTTTCGGTTGAAAACACAACATTGGCCTGAACTAACAGAACTAACATTGGCCTGAAAATGCGCACACCTCTAACTGCCAAAGTCAGTTGGCAATCTCTGCTAACAGATTCTTAGTGCCATTTAGGCATAGGCCTACCTGACAAAAAGAATAGATATAGCGTAATGTAAGTGCTAATGGCACATAGAGGCGTAAACTCATCAGAGGCTCAATTTTTTTGCCATTAAAACTATAAACTCACGTTCTGGACGCATTCACTCTCAGCCCTTGCAATTACAATACCAACTGTTTTAAGTTTTCCTGAGACAATAGTGACGACCGGCGGCAGTTCCCTCATTTGCCGCCACGAAGTAACAATAGGTCAAAATGGCACTGCAGTTTTGCCACGTGATATATTGCTATACTTTTAACTCATCGAACTGCTGAGTGACAAATTACAGCTTGCATCAAAAATGAAGTTACGCTTCAGTTGTTTTGGAACGTGCTTGATGTGTCGATGAGGAAAATGGCGGACAATGTCACAAAAGAAATGTTTTCCGAAAGTATAAGTAATGTTTATTGGTGAGAAAAGAGCGGTTATCGATTTTTAACCCACGGCTGCGATGATTGGCCTGGCGAGAGTATGCAAATGTCAAGTGTGAAGCACGAGACATTTGCGTACTTGAGCCAGAACAATCATTGCAGCCGTGGGTTAAAAATCGATAACTGCTCATTTCTCACCAATAAATAATTTATACCACGGTTGGGACGTCAAGCTAACTCGTATTTAATTAAAACGGTAATCAATCAGTATGTCGATATGAATGAATGTCATTCCATTTTAGTTTATGGAGGGGGAGTGGGTGGTAGACAGATGA
>JAHWFP010133759.1:5041-25913 GCA_023313725.1 Lithobius niger
TACAAAGTCAAACATTGCCAGAAAGCTTAATTTACTGAGCCTCTATATACCTAACGCCCGTACCACAGCTTCCCACATAAGTAGTGGTCAAGCAATTACTTGGGAAAGTAGTACTTGAACTGTAAGTAATGACTTGAGCAATGGTCGTACCACTGCTACCAAACTTGAGCATTACTTGGTCAAGTAACACTCCTAAGTAGTGCTTGGGGTTTATCGTGTAATACCTGGAAACGGTGGCTATGAGCCTCCGTAGATCAGCTGCCAGCACGCCCCAACAAAATGCAACCACACGCGTTTGTTAATTTTTTCCCAGAGCTCAGACATCTAGATAATATAGAAAATTATCAATTTTTTTTTCTTTTTTAAGTTTTAATAATTTCTTTGAGCCTTAAGTCAGCCGAAGCAACTTAATGCTTGTATGGCTGAACCGGCTCAATTTTTGAACATTACCAGACTTTTAGAGAAGTAGAAATATCTGGTAAAGGGAGGTGCCAACCCGGGGATTCGATCCAAGAAACCTCCGATCATCGTAGGGGCCGAAAGATTGTCCAGAATTGGACAGTACCCATAGCCGCTGAAAGAGCATGGTAGCCTCTCACGCTACCCTGGCCGGCAGTCCTGGCGGGGACTTTGCCAAGGTCCCCTTTCCAGGGCTTCGACCAGATCCGCAAACCTCCAGCAACCAGGCTGAGCTCTCTCACAACTCAGCCACGATGACCACATAGAATCGTCATAGAATTCATCATAGAATTAGAAAATCATAACAATCATTAGCAGCATAATAATAATAATAATAAACTACACCGATATCCCCTCGCTGGTCTAGCTGGATCTTGCATGCGTGAGTGAAATACTTTACTATAAAGGTATCATGAAATGTTAACGGGTGCCGACCTCGTCTCCCCGGTACTCCCCCCCTCCCCGTACTCTCCCGCACCCCTCACCCCTCCCATTGTGTGGTCTGAATGCCCCCCCCCCCATCCCTCTCCTCCTCCTTTGGAATTCCTGGTGTTTTGTTTTGTTAGGGAAATAAATAGTGTTTTAATGGAGGTTGCCGCTCTTATTGTCAGTGTGGTTGAATTTCTGGTTTTTCCGTTTTGATACCAAGCGTGATATTGACCCGAAGGTGATAGTTACTCAACCAACTTTGAAACTATTCAACTCGGCTGTAGTAGTCAGCATTATTGAAGCAACATTTCATTCGTTACTGATTGTTACAGGGCACATCCGTTCGCATTGTCAGCCGCTTTCCCCCTCCCATTGCTACCCCCTTTATTTAATTTGAGCCGTTTTTATTGGCTGTTTCCTCATTGTTTAGTTGATTTCAGCATTTTCTTTGGCTGTCATGAACTCTGATGTGGTCTGATCTCAAAAAATGCACACAAGCGAAATATATTAGGAAATAGTTCTCCAATCAAATATAAAAACAGACACCATGAGACTGTTGTTTACCAGCAACAGTGACGTTTGCCCAACAAGTTTCAATTCGATTATACTAGTGGTCATGCTATAATGCTCAAAGTTTTCGTTTGCCCACCGCATCGTTGCCAGTAACACCGACTTACGAGGCTGGTGTCCGGACTTTTCGTCGCGAACTGCCGGCAGGAGCTTTTTATTTTCAGTAATTTCTCTTCTGAAAAAGTCAAAGGACTACAGTTCAGATTTCGCATACCTGCACACGACAGTGAGTTCTGACTGGTGGGGGTTTCGGATGCCCTGCCGTTCTGCTCAAGAAACAGCCCCACGGTACTGATAATATCTATATACAATAGGCTTGCGTGGCACTGAGCCAATTCATCATATGTGTGCGTGTGTGTGTTACTGAAATTCAAGTGAGAAAGGGGAAAGGGGTGACCAGGGAGGTGGCCCAATCTGACCATGCAGTGGGAGAATGTGGGGGAGGGAGGTAGGAGGATTCGGGGGGGGGGGGGGTAGAGAGGGGGGGGGGTGTCGGCGCCATTCCGGCCGGTAATTAGGTATTCGGTAATCGGCTAGACCGGCGTATGTTACGCCGGGGGTACAGCTAGTAAGAAGAATTCTCTTTGCGTGGAAAGGAACGGAAGGTGTTGTGGGGAATAGTTGAGAACTTTAAACTCAGTATTTACGCATCTCATCCCCGAGAGAATTCTATAACCTAACCCGGTTTCATGTTCCATTCTGAATCCTCCTCAGTCAGAACTGCCGGAAAATAACAGTCGTATGTAGGTATGCGTAATCAGAACTGTAGTCTGTTGACGTTTTCAAAAAAGAAATCGGTGAAAATAAACGGCTGCTCCGGCAGTTCGGGACGAAAAGTCCAGACAACCAGACTCTCAAGTGTTACTGGCAAAAAACGTATTGTGATGGGCAAACGAAAATATTATTTTGAGCGTTAGAGCACGACCACTAGTATAGACTTGAAACTTCGTGGGTAGTGCATCTCGTTTTCCTAGGACGTTCTAGTTTATCTCCCAACCCGAGTGACCCCTTAGGTCATCGCTGTAGGAAATAACGTTGCTTGGATCTCTGCCCCGAAGTTGGCTTCTCCTCGTACAGCCGACAAAACAGAAAAAATGAAAAAGTGCTTCGCTCACTGCAAAAATCGGCAAGCGTGCTGGGGTAATTGGCACAAGTACAGCAACGACGTTTCAGCCATATTTTTTTCTATACGCAAAGTTTATTGCCTCCATCCGGCAACAACAGTTACTTAAGTCTACTCATGACAGGACTTGACTATTCACTCAGATCCAGGCATTACTTAGCTTTCAGGTAGGGGTTTTCAGACAGCAGTGGTAGGAGACGATAACTTAATTCATTGCCTAAGCAAAGGAATTGAATTATTGCTCAAGTAACAGATAGTGGTACCAAACTACTACTTAAGAAGCAACTCCGACTTAGGTCTTTGCTTAAGTACTCATAAAACACAGCTGTGGTAGGGGCGTAAGTGTAGGCCTACATTACATACATACTTACACAAATCACGATTAATATTACGAAAATCTAAAAAAAAGTAAGGGAGCCCCGCCCCCCTCGCCCCCCCCCCCCCACCCGCCCCCGACTACACCACTGTTTAGGTGTGATGAATTCAAAAAATAAACCAAAGTTAAAAGTAAGACGAAAATAAAACGGCAAAGACGTAAAGAAACCACCGTCGTGTCATTGGGGGACTGCAGCTGTAACGGATTGGATACAAACTGTTACTTTAATTGGGATTTTTCCCAAAAAAATTTTTTTTTTGTATATTTCTTTTCGATTTGGCTTTCTACTTTAAATTTGTAAGTTCGAAACAGCACTCGAGCTAGGTGTTCGTGAATCGTCACTCATACCCCACGGTCCCACCCGAGAACAGGTTGTGGGGGAGGGACAACAGGTGCGGTGATTTTGATTTTGATTAGTCGCACATTGGACTTCACTGCAGTCCCCTGATGCAACAACGGATGGTTTTTTTTTTTATATCTAACAGTAAGACATTTGCATAAACTTCTACGAACTTAGCTGCGTCATTCATCAAATGAAAATGAACTAAAGTATGGTATAAATTTGATCTCCAACAAATGAAATTTGTTAACTATTCCCGGCAAGCTTTTAGGCCATTTGAAGCCGTGTTATACAACCCGCAAAGCTCTTTCACCAAGTTAATTTCACCGAGTAATAAATAGTTCGTATGTTAAATAAAAAAAATTTGAAAATTATTTATAAGCGCAATTTTCAGTTATTAGAGTCGATTAGACTCTTATGCGAACGGTTTGTCTGTCTGTCAGGGTGTCTGGGTGTCTGTCTGTGTGTTCGCGCTATAACGAATTATCGGATTTATGTCCAATTTTGCACACAGATTCTATGGCACATTTCTAGGCCTAAGTTCGAAAATGGATCGAATCCGTTGGGGAAATCCTCCGCTAGAAATAATCAAAAGATTTTTGTTCGCAACAAACGTACGAGGTTCGTTACTTTTTCTTCAGCCGACTGACGTCATCCATCCACGACCAATTACTGGGAATATGTAGCCTTCGTCAGCGGCTGATGTCACCACCAACCGACCAATGACTGGCAAATTATTGCAGAGATCACTGACGTGGCACACGCCTCCTCTGATCTTATTCGTACGGACTGGATAACAAGCTTGTATAGTCATGTCGACATGCGAAATTAGCGTAGACTTAGGCTACTTGTTTGGACAATCGTTCATGATTTTAATGCTTAGGACTTTTTTTTGGAGGGGGATGGAGAAATACTTAAAACAACTTCTAGTGTATGACATTTTTTTAGTTGTCAGGGGAGGGGAGGGGGCGCAAATTCATAAAACTACTCTGGGCGATGACTGTGCTATCTAGATATTTCATCCTTATCAGTCGTGCGACGTGGCAACTGGTAACGTCGTAGTAGGAAAAATGAAATGTGCAAAACGCCGAGACTAAATGGTTTAGAGGCCTCCCGTATCATAAAACTGCCAAACGGTGCTGAATATTTTTAATGTTGATTAAGTTCACTAGTGTTCTAATTAAACTTACAGTTTAAAATAAAACCAATAAAAGAATCGTAGTGGGCTCGTCTTTGAGAGGTGTGCGCCGCCATGCCATCCATCGCAGTTATTGATGAAAAGCTAGAAATGCAAGCGACCACTGGTTTTCTAGGTGCATATGCGTCATGAAACCGCGGCCAAGAAATCGTTTGGATTGTATTCTTAGGAGGGGTAATTATTCACACGTGTTAGACAATTAGTAGCCATATCGATCGTGAATTCGCAAGGGAAAACTAATCGAATCTCACTATAATTGGTTTAAACAGGTTGAAGTGTTAGTCGTTGAGATTAACTTGGTAAAAGAGCTTGGTGTATGATATCACGACTTCAAACGGCCAAAAAATTTGGCGTGGGGAGATATCGCTCTTTTAGGCCCAATTTGATAAAATCAATTTTCTTTCTTATCAATTACAAGAATAAAAGGATAATCCAATTTTAGGGTTCCTTTCTCTTTTATGGCTTTAGTTGCGTTTTGAGGAGAGAGCAGTAATGTTTCATGTGGATTTAAAACTAAAGCAACACTGTGGTATATGTGAAACTTTACAGGGAAGCTTATTTGTGTTCCTTTGCTGTTTTGCCTTTGGTTCATTAAACACTTACCGTAAACATCATAGATTTTGTTTTTGTTTTCTAAAGGGTTTACGTTTTTCAAAGTCTTTGTCGCGTAGTACATCGAACTCGCCTTATTTAGCAGTGGGAAACCAACAAGTCTTCATTCGTGCTGTTGTTATCGTATTGCGTACTCCCGCCGTCGTGTTCATTGTTATGTGCCCAAAATAGGTGTGTCACAAGAAATTGCTCGTCTCCCGCTACATGAAGCTGCGACTATTTCTAGGTTGCGAATCGAGCATACTAGGCTAAGGGGTCATGCGTTTCGTCTGGGCTGGGCACTGACACCGCGGTGTGACTGCGGGGTAGTTGAAACGGTTTCGCATTTTCTTCTGGAGTGCCCGCTCTATGGAACTCACCGGCAGGCCATTCTTGGGCAATTTGGATTTGGTAATAATATAGGGAGCGCTCTTGAGTGTTCAGTTGGACTCTGTAGTGAGTAGGAGGCGTTGGAGGGCGATTGTGGCTTTCTGTCAAGCAACGAGACGAAATGTATAGTTGTATAGATTATTGTATAGATTAGTGTAAGCGCATGGCTGTGGGCCAATGCTTAATAAAATACAATACAATACATAGCACATTGTTGTACTATTGAGCAATCAGTTTGGGTTTTCCGCTTGGATTTCTCCAGTTAAATTGTTCCTTTCATCGTCGTAGGGCAGATAACCCAGTTTGGATTCGTGCTCCCTAAAAAAAAAACAGCAAATGCTCAGTTTGGGAGGGTCAGTTGCAGGCATGGGTGGACGGATAACAGGATTGTCTCTTGTCAGGAGATCCAGGTTCGACCCTGGCCAACCATCCGCAAACCCGGGGACGGAGGGGGGTGGGGGACGGTGACAATGATCACCCGACAGAGAGGCAAAGACAATTTTTGGCAGTTCACAGTATCAGCTTCATTGTATCATTCGTTGACGTCTATTGTTTACTGCGAATTTCACCTATCTAACAAACAACTATTTAACCTTGAAATGTAACTATTTTTAAAAAAAATGAGCGAATAATTGTCATTTTTTAACAAATGATGGGCGCATATTGCATACTTAACTTAAGCATCATTTCAAGTTTTCAAATCGAAACGTCTTGCTCCTTTCTGATTTAATATTCATAGAATTGTTTGTGCGTTGACGGCACTAAAATAATTTGAGAGTCGGCGAAACGGGATCATATCATTTTGTACATTTGGCGAACAAGGAGTCGGCAAAACGGGAGCCGGCGAAACGAGAGTGTACCGTGTAAGAACCTGAATGCTGCATTTTAGGCTGAATGAGATCATATTGCGACAGCTGGAAAGCAATGATAAACGAGATTTAAATGGCAATTAGTGTAGATTACGTCACGTTTACTTTTCCCAATATGTTTGAAAATTCAGCGTGAGAAAACGGTCTGGTTTTCAGTAGTGCTAAACATGATGACCACAGACCAGAGTGGAGCTCTCAGGAATTTGACTTGGGTGGGGTGGGGGTACTAAAAAAAAAATCGAAATTCAAAATAGGGTCCGGGAATTCAGCTATGGGGTCTAATGAGGGAGTGGGAGCACTTGGAGCCCGTCCTGTAAACAACTCGTTTTCCAGTAATTTTAAAACAATGAAAAAGCCAATTGTTAGAATTTTTCAGTTGCAGTTCAGATTTAGCTTAAGCTTAGCTTAAGATTAACAGTGCCTTATTTTTGAGCTCACTGTTATCCGTCCTCGTTCAAAATAAAAACCAAAATCCCGTATTATAATGCCGTAGGCAACTCTTTTTCAAATCGCCTTGTCTCTATTTGAGATAATGTCCTAGAATGGATTGTTCAGAATTTCAGAATGTTCAGGATTTCAAAACAAATTAAACACGTTTGTTTCTACTCGTTTGAATAAAATAATTTTTAACTTGTTTGATTTGTACGTTTCATGATGGTTCTATTGTGGTTTAGTAGATTTTTTTTTATACATTGGTTATCGCCATAATCCTTAGGAAACTGGCGATGTATGTCTTGTAAATAAATAAATAAAACGTATGTATCACACTACATGGTTGCAGTAAATTTGCATGCCGTGTTAGTCTAGTTTTTGCCAAATTTTACTGTTAATTTTGGGTTGTTGGGAGGCGGGGGGGAGGGTGATTTGCCTTTTATTGACTCCTCCCCCCCCCCCCCCCCTAACTTCACTGGTGCAAATATCAATTATATCGTAGGATCTTCGCAAATATCGTAGGACCTTCGTACAAGGCTCATTTCACTGTTCGGCTGAAATTAATGTTTTACAGTTCCTTGGGGAAACTGGGTGGGCATGGGCAAATGTTAGTAGGGCATTCCCCATCTTGCCCTCCTGTTAATATGGACTATGTAACTTAAGCAAGAAGCGATTCGCTTAAGAGCTCCATCACACAAAAAAAAAAAATGGTTAAATCAAAAATATGTCGAGTCGATTTTTGAAGCATTTGGCATCGACTATGCTTTGTAGGAGGGAATTCCAAAGGTCCACCACTCGATGGGTAAAGAAGTGCTTTACGCTATTGACACTGGCTTGCGGTTTGAAGATCTTGTAGCTGTGTCCGAGTGTGCATGATGGTTCTAATGTGGTGTTTGGGAAGAGATTCCAGAAGTCGCTCCTGTCAGCATCAGAGAGAAGCTTAGCCTACCTGGCGTAGCCTAGTTCCAGGAATCGTGGGAGGGGGGAGGGGGGTGGCTCAGATGGGTCCTTCTGACCATTTTCCAGGAACACACCCCTGGCCTGTTGTAAGAATTGGTTGAAAGGTTAAAGGAGCTCAACTCTTTTGATGTTCCACGAATTTTGGTAGGAGGGTGATGATGTGTGATTCTATACATTTTCCATGAATGCACCGCTGGTCTATTCCAAGAATTATGGAAGGGAATGTGTTTCTGTCTATTTTCCATGACCACGTTTGTGGTCAATAGATTTTTTTTTTTCAAAAACGTGATGCGTCATTTTAGTATGTGGAATTTATGTGGTGGCAAGGGTATAAACGAGAGGTGTGTAAAGATTATTGTTCAGTTGTTTTTTTTTATTTTCTCGCAGTCGAAATGGCAGGTTTGAAGTTCAGTACTCCATTCGTGAATCGTTTCACGCCTTCTGGTCGTGTGAAAACTTTCGAAGGAAGATGGTATTATACGGGGATATTAACTGCACATAAAATGGCTGAAGCAGGTTTTTTTCGATGTAAGGAGAAAGTGGATCTTATGCTTAAAGTGGAAGATGCGGTGATGTGTCCTTACTGCGATGTGCGTCTGTGTATGTGGAAACTGGAAGACGATCCATTGATTGAGCATGGAGCATTTAGCCCAAACTGTCCTTTTTTAAAGGTGTTTCCAAGAGGAAACAGTGATGTAGAAGAAGAAGAAGAAGAAAACTTTGCAGTTTACCCAGAAGGTGAGGATACTTGTGACTGTGGTTGTTCTAATCCGTGGAATCGTTCTATGAGACCATTAATTAGTCAGCAGTTTCCAAAAGTTAATATAGATATAGAAGAAGAAGAAGAAGAAGAAAGTATCCCCGTTTTACTCAAAAGGGAATGACTGTAAAACCGTTCGCAGAGCCCCTGAGTAACGACAATGCATGGAAAACCATGTGTCTGGATGGGTATATAAGCTGGACTGAACAGAATTTCTTCAGTAGCGTTCTTAACTCGTAGCAGCCATGGATATGTCAGACTCTTTGCTAGTGCTTACGAGGCCGTTTGAACCTTCGACGGTGACTGAAGTTACTGTGCTGTACATGCAGACTGAACCTGTCGACTTTCTCCCAGCAGCCATTGACTTGTCGTCTTCATTGGACCCCGAAAGTACACTTGCTTTCCCGGCGGCACAGGAACCGTCTGCCGCAGGACCAATGCATAGAGTGCCCCGGCAGAAGTTACAGATTCCAAGCCCTCCTACTGGTAAATATTTAAACTTTATGAAACAGATACAGGAAGAGAGCGTTATTTGAGTCTACAGGAGTATCGTAGTGAAAAGTTTGTGTGCATACGTGAGGCCAATCCTGAAAACCTGACGAGTGTTAGTTATGAGAAAAATGGGAAGCGAGTGTGGCCCAAGGGGTTGAATCTAACTGTAACTGAATGGCATTTACTGACATGCCCCGTAATGTTGGACTGGTTAGAAAGAGCTATTGCGTATTGTATCGATGTGAATGTGAATGCACGAAATTTAAAAACTACCTGAAGCAGCAGAAAATTATTTTTTATACCACTCGTGTTTCCCCACAGTATTTATAGGAAAAATCTCAAGTTTACATCTTCTTTCGTCCAAATCTCTATTACGCACTCTTCGACTATAACCATTTTTTAACAAGAAGAAATTTTCTTCTGTACATCACCTGACCAGTCTTAAACTGCTACTCACAATATTATACAGTGTCTTTTTATTTTACTATCATATAGTTCTGTTCTAGTTTAAGAACACTTCCACATTTGCTCACGATAATTTTCAGAAAATGAACAGGCGGGGCGACGGAGGAGAAATGAACTTGTTTATTGGGGCTGTGGCCCGAAGCCATGCACCCAACCCTAATTAATACTCCAATTAATACAATTACCTCTTATTACATTACGTGTGCGCGACCATGAATGTAACTCAGCCAAACACAGACACTGACCATACACTACTCGTAACTTGCGACTTGCAATGCAACCCATTAGCACCACCATTGATTCATTTTATCAACCTGTCCTAACATCACTTGCTGAATAGCGCCAACACATCCTTACAATATATGTACTACAGCAGCCCATGTAAACTCCATTGTGTACCGGCTGAGTAAGTTAGTCCTTAATACTCCAGAATCGCACAAAGAGATCCATGTGCAGAGACAATCCTCATGAGCGACTCGTGAAAAAGCACTGACATAACTCTACTAAGTGCACTACACGTTATGTTATACACTCCAATCAAATTCATCTGAACTCCACTGTGAAGTTGGCAATGTAATCTTCACAACAATACTAACAGAAGCTATGCTGAATCACACAAAGGGAGTCACAGACAGTGGTAAAGGAAGCCTAAGGGGCTCACAGGCGGACACCAGTTGCTTTAATATACCTGGCATCTGCACTTAGACACTTCACATTCTTCCTTGAGTCACTTGCACACAGTAGGAAAGCAAGTGGCAAATTCTTCACAAACCAGAGACGGTCAAGGGAGCCGAAATCTGGAACAATGCAACAACAAACGAATCACTGAACCTACTTCACTGCACTCATACAATGGTGTCTCACCCCAACCCATCGGTGTTTGTGACAGTGGAGCAGAGAGTGACCACTCCTCAAGCATGATAGAAGGCGCGCCATCCACAATGGTAGATGATCAAGAGCTATACTGCTGGTACAAAGAAGGTGAATGCTAAACAGCACTCTTTCCGTTGTTGCAGCAGCCCACTCTTCATTCCAAGTCTGCGCTGACCAGGAACGCAGGGTCGATCTGTAAGAGTTCACAGACTGCACAAGAGACACAACACATCTGGTATCGTACACAGCCTCTTTTGCTACTGTGTCTGCATACTCATTACATTCAACACCACTGTGTCCCCAAACTCTTTCCAAGGAAGGTAAAGAGGATAGCGTTGCAACTCAGAGCTTCCAGCACACAGTAAACAAGACAGGATCACTTACGGACATCAACTCAAGGGCGCACTGCAAAGAGCGCAGACACGACTGCAAGTCAAAGATCACAAACTCTGTTGCTACATCAAGAGCTACGGACAGTGCAGCCATTTCACAGGTAAAACTAGAGGAGACATTTTGGAGTGCACGTCGTACTTCAACTTTCAGTTCTGGGATGCAGACCCCAACTCCTCCTGTTTTACTCTGTTTCTGAAATAATGCGTCGCAATAGATCCTATACGCAGAAACACTGCATGGCTGGAAAAGCGAGAGAAGAGAAGTACACTAGTGCCAAGGACAACTTGGAGGACACACAGTTGCAACGTTCATGAGCGGGCTGAGAACAGCGCTAAACAGCAAGGACATTCCTCGTCCAGCCGCTCCAAGGCTTTTGCGCTCCTTGTCACAAAGGACGAAATATTCTGAGAGAATATGTGCAACAGGGTCCTGCACCCCTCTGCTCAAGTTCCTCAGGCAAAGAGCTACAAGCAATTCATCAGCTCTGAGATGTGGCGGCGGTTTGCCAGCTTCAACCCAGAGTGCCTGAACTGTAGTCGTCACTGAACACCCAGTTCACTACTCTCAGTCATTGATGCTTCCCTGAAGGCTGTGCAGGTGCTGCTGTGCAGTCACAAGGAAGGCAAGGTGGTAATCTACAACAGCACGAATATGTGCACGGAATACAGACATCGGTGCAGTTTTCTTTACATCCCAAAAATGAATTATGGCTTTAAGGAATTACTGACGTCCATAGAGGTCAAGGAGGCCTTTACCCAAGCAATACTAACCATATCATAAACCGCTTTAATGTCCAAAAACACAACCACTACTGTCAGTCCGTGAGCCCGAGCTTCACGAGTATTGGTGGACAGAAGGAAGAGACCTGTGTCTTGTGCACTGCGCCCAACTCTAGCCTAAATTGTGTAGCTCTAGGTGCAACCTGGATTGTCGTAAGTACTTTTTTGCCAACAGGGTGGTGGCACCATGGAACGCCCTCCCAGAGGCTGTTGTCTCCGCAACTTCGGTGAGTGTTTTTACGGGTTTTCTTAACCGTGTTGACTTGTCCACCTTTCTTAAGCACCCATATTTGTGATGCTGCCATCTTTTGTTTCCACAGGACTGATGTTAGTGGTTTCTCCCGTCTTCCTTGGGACAGAACATTTTATTGTTTATTATTATTATTATTAAACTGAATAATTGACACTTGGCCTGTTACTCTCAACACTTCAAGTCGCTTGATTGATGCTAGAATAGGGAGATGTGAGCATTGGTCTACATCGGTAGACAAATCATCACATTTCGTAGCATATTTCGTATCATGAATATTGTGCATCACCCAGGCCGCAGTATTTCAAACTTTACGTGGTAAACCAACCTTGAAAGTAAACCGCAGGGTAACTAGTACATATAAATAAGTTACTGCGAACTCCTTGCATAAAAATTTCTTGTCACAAATGTTTGCTGATTCACCAAATGCCGTCCAGGTCTATAATGCAGCCAGTATTTACAATGATATCGGCTCTTTTGGTATCTATAACAGAAAAAAAGTACATTTCACTAATAGCCATTGTTCATAGTCATTTTTCAAAACCTAAGCACAGGGAAGATTTTCAATGTAAGTATTTACATCTGGTACATAACTCAATAAATTTAACCATTCTTCGTCAGTCAACAGTACACATTTTGAGGATAAGTTTTCCCCTAGGAAATAAGAATAATAGAATTCACAAAAACCAATATAGACAATTCTTCTGTAAAGTCTGCTGTTTAAAGGGTGCTTGGTGTTCCTGATTGGAGGTAACATAGCCACCTTCGATTTCCTGTTCGATTGCAGTTCTCACTTGCTCAGATTTCTTCCCATTGTTCTAAACGGTCTGACAAGCAAAACTAACCCATCTTTCGTATTCAATAGATGTCAATTTCCTCATTCCTGCATACTAAGAAACACTTGTTTTACATACATGTGATTTTTTCCGAACATCACACTGCGACATAGTGCAATTTTCAACTGGTAAATAATTCTTACCAACATACAGTTTACGCTTAAATTGTCTCAGGTAAGGCATACGTAAACGAGCAAAATCTTCTAAGCTGATTCGTTTACTATAATTCTGGTTTTTACCGTAACTTTGTTATGCTGGTCGGTGAACGTCACGTGACGTTCTACTTCAGGTGTGGTCGTCGTTTGGTTGGTGACATCTTGTGGCTGATTGTCATCTCCCATCTTGGATATGTTATTCAGTGAATTGTCGATTCAATAGAGAATACGAACGTAGGACTGGGTCGGATAACGAAAGGCGTCGTCCATTTTCTCTTCCCATATTGTTAGTGGCTTATCTTCCTCCAGTGTTGAGACGGTGTCTTGGGGTATTGACGGCTCCACAGCTAATTGCCGTTGTGTATGATCAACAGGTGGAGGGTATAGACAGCACCAGGCACACAGACTTTCTTTTGCTGCGTGTATGCCTCGAAACGCAGGGGTCGTTTTCGTTAATGATTACAAGGTTCGGTAGCAATTTTCTTTTTTTCTGGAAGATGGCTAGAGCATAGTTCAGCCTAGGGCCCCGGCTAACACATTTATAAGGTACAGTGACATCATAAGTGCTACGTCAGAGCTATTTCATTGGTTACAAAAAAAAAGGCTTCTCATTGGTGAATTGGTTGCACAAGCCTACTCCTCATCGGTGAATACTTAGTGACGACACTGCCGTCATCAGTCTTTCGTCACACTATCTATCAAGCTCAAAAAATCATGACTGTACAGGCCTACACACCATGTATGCTACAAGTTTATACACTATACAGGGTGCGTCAAAAGCATCGACCCAGTGGATTTTTCAGCCGAATGAGTTGGTTTAGCCACCAAACAACCTTCGATCATTGGTCACCAGAGAGGGGGCTACATATTAAAATCATTAAGGGGTTCCCCGACCCTGCCCCCCCCCCCCCTTAAATACATTTTCCACTTCTGGTTCCTTTAGGAATAGGGCAATTGTTTCAATTTGAGATATGTGCGGGCAGTCAATTCATGGTGAATGCAGAAAACAGAATGTCAATCGGTCAATAATAGCACGAGCTACGACCAAAACAAATTAGTGCAAATGTTGGCTTCAATGCATAAAATAATACCCTGAGAAGTTGTGTGAATCGGTTTATTGCATGTAATAATTACAGTAAGGAATCGCAAACTTAACGATATTGATGAAGTGTGTAGCTAGCATATGTTTGTGCACATGATTGCAGCACATGTAGCCACTGGCATTCGACCTAAAGGAACCGGAAGTGGAATGTTTATTCAAGGGGGCAGGGTGGGGGGGGGGTCAACCCTGCTTGATCTCAATGCCTATTCCCCTAAGTGTCCACAGAAGGACTTCTTTCTTGCTCACTGATCTCGGGAAAGGAGGGACCATGGGACCATGGGAGGGATCATCACTAGTTGACGTAGACAGTATGTTTCTACGTCAGACAGCACATTTGTTTAAAGGGCAATTACATCCATTTTAACATGCATGCTTATTCCGTGTGAAATCCGCGGGCGCGGCATGGCATGGTATAGCACGCAAACATTATTCCGTGTGAAATCACTATAAGGACCATACAAACCTTGTTCGGTGACCGTAGGCAACCCTGGGTAACGCAACTCGTAACCCTTTACCACGTTGGACACAACATGGCAGCTTTAGGCCTATGCCTAACGTTAGGCCCAACTTATGACGTCATTACAAATAAAATATAGAGAAAAGGCTGGTGATGTTGCTGGGAGCGCAATCCCAAAACGAAGTGATCTTTAATTAACAACAATAGATAATACATAAAAAAACGCTCGAGAGCGAAACAATATCAAGTAGACATAACCAACAATACAGGCACTACGAACTACACTGTAATGAATATAAAACCCCCCCAACATGGCGCTCTCTAATAACAACCAGTCAATCCACTATTTAGCAGACGTTATGTACACTTTGAATTCGCAACATACTCCACCCTCGAGGCAGATGGAAACTTTTATCTTGCGAACTTCAAAGTTTCTTTCTTCAACAAGCTTGTCGTCCTCGTCCTATTCTGACCTTTTCTTCATGAAACTTCCATAGACCAGACATCTGCTTACAGGGTAAACTTGCGATGTGATTCATACGACTTCTTTGAAGATTCTTAAAGTTGACTTGAACTGTCTGACACTTGAAGGACACCCTTCGTAATGACACCGGAATTGATTGGAAATGAACCTGCACAAGACTTCTTTCAGGACTCGAAATGACATGAACAATCAATGTCAGAAAAAAAAACCCTTTAATTTCAAGTGGTAGAAGACGAGGAGGAGCATAGCCCTTCACCTGCAAGAGGCATCCGTGGGTGAACCACCTCTCTTCATCAGCCAGACTCCTCCGGAATGGTCGAAATTTTGCCTGGCAAGCCTTTCCTCAACTGCATATAGGAAAGTACTGACCAAGACCGACGATTTAAAAGGGGTTTGCTCTACAAAATAACTTATCAGTTTGCTTCTTGTGAAAGTTACGTGTCTATGAAAACTAATCTACCAGTCATATCTGTTCCTAACAGAGTGCTTCCATTGAATGCAGTGCCATTGTATGCTCACGCAGCTTACTACCTCTAAAAATTAGCAGCAAACAGGTAATGAAACAGACCTAAACTAACTCTAAAGGGCAAATTCTTTGAACCACTCTTCTCAACAGACTTCCGTTGCTCATCTGCAACATGACCGATCTGAACATCCCATCTCTTCCCTCGGATAATTCCGCAATTCTGGCCATTTTCCATTGACTTCTAGGAATTCTGTCATCTTTAATGAGAATAATCCACCAGTCATCTTTAGATTATATAATAGAGTTAGCTGTTGCAAAGCATGATAGAGGTGTGCGCCTCACCATTGGTAGTGGCAGAACTGTGCAGAAGACCGGATGCGACTAGGTAGTCGCTCTAGCCACTTGTTTAATACCCACGTTTAAGAGCTATAAAAATTGAAAATTGGTTCTTTGTTTCGATCTCTAGATGAGAGAAAATTTTCCCCAACATGAAGAACAGCAATAATTGCAGTCACATTAAAATAGCGTTCAAAAGACCATAGCCCTTCTTCATTCCTATGTTTTAAGCTGTAAAACTTAAATCGGTTCATTGGTTCGATCTTCAGGGGTAGAACAGCTGTTACGGACCAGAATTTGGGCCAATCATGAACATCGAGCTAAAAGCCATGAAATTTGGTACACAAGTCAATTCTTAGCTTATAAATCGAGGTAGCTATGGAATCTGTCTCGAGAAACCCCAAGGCCTCTTCGTGTCCACCTACAACACTCACTTGTATGAGGTTACTAACCAACAAATTCATGCTGATCGCGCTAAAACGTGAATTGGTACGCAAGTCATTCTTAGCAGTACATTATTGCGCGTATTTGTGGTGGTGTTTCCTATTGAACGAGTGAGCAGAGCGAATGATGTCATGTTTTCACAGTGGTGGACTGGCCAGGGAGAGAAGGGCGGGATATTCTTAATAGCCTCTGGCTTTCATATTTTTTTTAATAAACTTCATTGTTCAAAAATAAAACTGGATTCGCTCTAAATCCAGCACACCCAAAAATGAAGCAGCAAAGTTAAACAAAAGCTAGCTACATGAAATTGAGGTGTGACATTTTCGTGTGTTATTTTATCGCCGGTTTAAAGTAATCAACCTTGCGTACCCCTCAGTGCAGTAAGATCATCCCCCCCCCCCCAATTTAACGTTTGATTTACTGCAAAGTAATTTTAAAAAGTTTAAAAGCCTGATAAAAACGAATGAAGAGGACGGGAGGCTGTAAAGGAACGAAACTTTCAGAGTTTTTTGTTTTTTGCAACAAAAATAATAGCGTCAGATGAGAACTGGTCTCTTTTTTGATCGCATGATCGCTCATTTGCCGTATTGCAGTAGCAAAAGTTAGGAGACGGGTTTTTTTTTGTATGTAATGTGCAATGTGTATACTTTTCAGTGCACCACGCATTCAGAATGTATGTATGTGTGTAGTGTCCTGAGTTTATGCTGCCTTTCCAACTGCATGCATACGTCAATGACACATTAATTTTCTATACCTCCTCTTCTGTACCCAACAACACGTCGAATTACTGATGCAGTGTTAGTGCGTCCTAGTTTTTTATTGTATACGGGTCGAAATTTATAAATCAGGTCAATTTACAAAAAAACTTACGGTCGGTATATAATATCTCTTCTCCAATGGAAGTAGGGCCTAAAAATGTGAGAAAGGTGTCGAAAGACAGGAAATTAATCCGGATTGCGCGTAGGCATATTTTTTTGGTTTTAGATCAAAGTTTTGCCCTCGAAAAAACTGAAAAACCCCATTTGGACCATTGTTGAACTATTTTTCGCAGTTGATTGTTAGTTTCGGAATGTCAATTTCAGGTCAAGGCTCCCGTCATTAAATTCAAATTTTCCTGCTGGAAGGATGGTCTATAATTATTGTTGCAAGTGGAAGTATCTGAAAGGTGCAAGTTCACGGGTGGGAAGGCTGTGGAGTTGCTTTATGGATATTTAAAATCCAATACAGCAGAATACATGCTTAGAAGTTAAATTAAATTACATTACACTAAGATACGAAAAAAATTAAATACTAAATACTAAATTACCTAAAGCAAATATATTGATAACAGAAAACTGTGTCAAATATGTTTTATGTCAAAGTAATTTCAAACAGCAAGAATCAACCAGTAGTCTGTACGTTAAACCATTAGCTGGATCTGTCCTTGTTTGTAGTAATACACGAGTAGCTTTGGGTATGAGTTAGGTCTTGCATAGGGGCATCTTGCATTCGGACTGCTCTGTATGGTTAGTTTACTATGTTAACGAATCCAGGCAAGGTGTTTGCTGTGGACAAAACACGAGCAGCTTTCGACAGAGTTAGTGCTTCGCGTAGGCCTAACTCACGTTCAAACAGTTACGTTTTCACTCGACATTCAGCAGATATTTTGCCAAGTGAGGGATATTTAGAAAGTGAAGAGATATGAAGCCAATGGAATCTGTACAAAGAAGACGCAAAGCAAAATATTTCTTAAAATAAGCGAACCAAGAAAACCCATGCAAAATGTACTAACACAAATTACAAGTGATGTGTGGCATAAAATATCAGTCATTTAGTACGTGAATACATAACCACTTCGAGTGAAGCGAGTGAGCGATGTGGTATAGTCTGTTATTAAAAAGGTAATGAATTCAAATCAGTATGGCTAAATTAAAGATATCAAACAGGTAAACTCAACTCATTTTATTCAAATCAATTCAAATGTAATCAGGCCAATTCAACAACTTTCAATAAATCAATGCAGTTTAAGCAACGTAGGCTTCGTGCAGTCAAATCAAAGTTAATTCAAGCCAAATCAAGTGAAATCAAGTCAAATCAAGACGAATCAAGTCAATCACAAACTCACCACTTCCTCACGTAGATTCACTTGTGTCCATCATTAATCAAACCGAAAATCAAACCAAAACAAGTAAAATTAAAGAAACCACGAAAGCAAGCCTAATTTGACAACTTTAAGTTTCAAGTCAATGAATTGCAATGAATGACTTGGCAATTCAAGTCTACTTGACAGGAACTTGAAGGGAATTGATGGCCGTCAAGTCAATTCGAATGAAGTCATGATAGAGTTCGACAACTACCCAAGGCAGTCCAACTGAAGTCCAAGCGGAAATGAAGCTTAATATACTCAATTCTATCAATTCCACCAAGTCCGCAAATGTGGAATTGAGTCAATTAATTCCAAGTCCGGAATTGACTTGTGACAATTACTGCAATCTCGGCTCAGCCTCCACTTGACTCTAAGCTCAGTCTCAGCTCAGCCTCCACTTATGACCATCACTGCTCAGCTTCCACTTGAGTTGCGTAGTATTGCAGTATACAGTTGGTGCACTGTGACAATGCTCATTCTTATGGACACAACTGTATATTGCCAGTGCTCACCATCTTCAGTGTAGTTTTTCCCACCTCCCCCCCGAAGAAAGATGAATGTCGAATGTCGAATGTCGGATTTCTCTCCTCCCTCTCTCTCAGTTCCCCTTTACTTGCATTTCATCCCATTTTCGTAACTTTTCCACCATACGCCCCTCCCCCCCCAAAAAAAAGTTAATTAAAACCAATACGGTTTTCGCAAAAATCGCAGTACTGAAGATACAGTTTTAAATTTGATTACTCAAATTTACAAGGCATTAGACTCTGACAAAAGCTGTTATTTGGCACGTTCCTGGACTTGATGAAAGCTTTTGAACTGTTAATCACACTAGATTAATTGAAAAAATAAAACTTTATGGAATTCGAGGCCTTGCGAACTCGCAAGGTCTCGAATTCCATAAAGTTATCTAATCGAACTCAAGTCACTAAATTTGAACCTCACATTAGTGATAGTACATTAGTAACTTCAGGTGCGCCACAAGGGTCTGTTTAGGACCGTTACTTTTTCTTATTTATATTAACGATATTTATAACCTGAAGACTAATTCTAACATTATTTCTATTGTTGATGACGTGGCACTTCTGACTGTTGGCAATAACACTGATTCTACTGAGAAAATCGAGGAAGATCTTATTTTAATTGGAGATGTTG
This sequence comes from Lithobius niger, assembly GCA_023313725.1. Lineage (NCBI taxonomy): Eukaryota > Metazoa > Arthropoda > Chilopoda > Lithobiomorpha > Lithobiidae > Lithobius > Lithobius niger. Next base: position 24,348 of record JAHWFP010133759.1, read on the forward strand.
CCAAAAGCGATTTTGTTCATTTCTCTCTAAAAAAAAAGTGTACTGCCAGATGATACTAAAATAACCATTCACAGATGTTCTCAGTTACAACAACACTGTGACTGCCAACAAATTAAAAAGGTTAATGAAGTTAAATATCTTGGAGTGTTTCTCGACAGCAACTTAAACTGGAAATGTCAAATTAATTCAATTACTACCCGGCTGCGTGCTCTTCTATGTAAAATGTTTTACATTAGAAAACTTGTACCATGCAAATCGCGGAAAGTTTTTTATTTTGCCATGGCACAATCTTTTTGCAGTGCTCAATTTTATTCTGGGGTGGCACCTACTCTAATGCTGTTGACCCTGTTATTAAACTGCAAAAGTGTATTATTAGAACGATTATGTTCAAGAAACGACGTGACCATACTTTTCCTATCTTCCAACTGCTAAATATTCTGCCAGTCCGCCATCTGTACGTCTTCAGAACTTTAATTAATTTTCGTAAAAACGGTGCTTACTTCACCACTCGTCTAGCAACTGATTACCGTAGTAGGAACGAATCCAATTTATGCGTTGTTCAACCTAAAGTTGATAGGGAAAGACTCCACAAATGCAGTTATTTTCTGGGTAGTAAGTTCTACAATTCCTTGCCCATAGAAATAACAAGTTTGAGTGAGATGTCATCATTTAAGAAACATTTGTTCAGGTGGCTACTTGATCTAAACCCATCTACCTTAGAAAATTTGTTCATTGTTGTGACTTAACTTTTTCTAAATTTAAATATTATGTTTCATTTTACATTCTTCGTTTTTTTGGGAGAATATTGTGCTATTATTGTCTTTTTCAGATTGTACTGTTTTCTTCGGATTACTCATGTATTTTTTTTTGTTCTGACTTCGTAAATTTACCTAATTTGTTTTTCTGTTTTCATTGTTGTTATTTCATTGTTATACACACACACACACACACACACACACATATATATATATTTTTTTTTCTTAAACAGTTTCTCGCATGTAATCCCTAGTTCTGATTGTAGGAAATATATTTCCTTTGTGTTTGTTTGATTTACATGTTTGTGCGGCCCAAATCCACACGCGGGCATGTGCTCTTGTGATCTGTGGGTTTGTCATATGATTGTCCTTGTACATGCTTCTAAATATTAACAATAAACTCAACTCAACTTCAAATTAACAAAAAAAAAGCCTTCCTTGACACATAAAATGTGTTTTAAAGGAATGTACTCTGATGAGTAAAATGACAGTAAAATAACTAAAAGAGCAAAAGCTTCCGAAGCTCGGCCTTGGAAACTTTCTGGGAAGCTAACAGTGCTTCCCCAGACATCCTAGTAAAGATTAAAGATTCCGTCATATAATCCAAATTATGTTTCTAGTAAAACACGTGGCACCCACTATTCCTCTAAGCGGTGCAGGCGCCCTTTCGTACCCACTCCGATTTTATTGGGTGGGCGAAACACTAGTGTGTGTCGTGAGGGTGCATGAAATATTTATTTCTCATTTAAGACTGCAGTTTGCGGGGAACAGGACAAACGATCCGGATTGGTCGTTAGTTGCTAGGAAACCA
>JAHWFP010133760.1:8328-29376 GCA_023313725.1 Lithobius niger
GGGGGGGGGGGCGGGCGTAGGATGCTGCGGAGGTTTTGGTGGTATTTCATGGAGATCCATAGTTGGTTCAATTTCTACTGCTAGAAATGATTGGTGTACCAAAATACATGCTTTCACTACGATCAACAAGACTTTTTCGGGTATCAACGTTATGGAGCACTGAAGAATCACTTGCAGGTCCTTGGAGGATTTCGCGGAAGTTCCTTAGCTATACTTTGATTTCTACTGCTAACAAAGACTTGTGTACCAGATTTCATTCTTATCACTATCTGGAAGAATTTGTCGAGGAGGGGGCACGGGGGAGGGACCCGTTGTGGTGCTTTGTGGATTATCTCGAGGGGGTTCATAGCTAGTTCAATTTGTACTATACTATGAATGACTTGTGTACAAAATTTCATGTTTTTAGTTCGATCTGCAATAATTGGTTGGTGAAGCCGCAGGGAAGAGGGGAGTATAGCCTCGAGGGGGGGGGGGGACCTTGGGGATATTTCACGGGGGGTTCCATTGCTGGATCGATGCGTGCACCAAAATTCAAGCTTTTAGCTCGTTTTGTAAAAATTTGTATTTCACGGCTCAGTGATGGGGCACAGGGGGACGCTGGGGCCCCTTTGGAGGGTATTCCTTGAAGGTTCCATGGCTGATTCGATTTATGCTGCTAAGAATGACTTGTGCACCAAATTTCATGTTTTTAGCTTGATCTGTAAGAATTTTTTGCCCAAGCCCCTGGGAGGGAGCACAGGGGAGGGGGCGCTGAAGGCACTTGGGGGTATTTCATGTGGGGCCCATGGCTGGTTCGATTTTTACTGTTAAGAAAGACTTGTCTACCAAATTTCATGTTTTTAGCTCGATTTGCTAAAATTTGTTACTTCACTTAATAATTTCTGCCCAGTGCTGTGCAATAATTATTGCTCTGCGGACAAGAATACTGCAGTCACATCAAAATCGTGTTCGAAAGGCCCTGATAGGTGTTAATACCTACATTTTAAGCTATACGGTACAAATTGAAAATCGGTTCATTGGTTCGATCTCTAGGTGAGAGCAAAAGTTCTAGCCCATTTGCCTTTCCGTGTCAAGAATATTGTAGTTACATTAAAATAGCATGCGATAGGCCCTAGCCTTGCCCAGGCCTACGTTTTAAGCTCTAGAACTTGAAAATCGGTTCAGTGGTTCGCTCTCCAGGTGAGGGCGAAGAGTCCCAACAACAACAACAACAACAACAACAACAACAAGAAATGGCCAAGCCGTGGATTCCGAACGGTTCGACTGTTGTCATTAAAATTTGTAATGTGGTGAAATAGTTACGACGCGACCCCAAATACCGAATTACCGAATTTCGTTGGTCTACGTCAATTCTGGGCGACATTACAGGAGTTCAAAGTTTGACGTTTAACATGGAAGTTCATGCTGAGGCTTACATAAGGACCGCTACCCCTTGATACCTTACAGTAAATTGGAAGGAGGTAAAAAGTCGCCAGCAAAGATCGGGACAAAAAAGTGGCTGCTTTCCCCGGATCCCTGAAGAATCCTTGCTGCAGCCCTGAACGCATATGGGGGTTGGGGGGGATTGAGGCTTAATGGCGCGTCGACAGCTTGGTCATTAGCGCCAACGCATATGGTATAGGCTGAAAATAAATAAAATGCCAATATTTCTGGTGTGCCAACAATTTTTGCGCGTTGAGCTAACATGACGAGGAAACACTGTTTTCACGAATTAGTGCCATTAGTGGTTTTATCTCATGTCTTCATGTTAAAGTAAAAATTACGCTCAACATCTCGACTTATTTTGTATAATTTTTAAACGGCATTTTGTTGTACACGCCTTGTTGGGGGGGGGGGGGGAATGAGGCTTAATGGCGACAGCCTTGTTGGACTCAGTTAACAGAGTGGTATCGACGTTATTTAAAAAAAAAATACAAAATTTCTTGAGACTGGCGGGGGGGGGCGGGGCCCCGACACAATTCATGATGACGGGCACCAGATGACGTCACACATCTATCCTTTGGTCATTTTGCGACCGAAGCTAAGCTCATTCTTCTTCTATTTAGAGGCTCGACCTCAGCTCTTCCTTTTCCCGTCGTGTTGCGATAAACACTTATCGTTGTTATTGTTACTAGCCTATGTTTCGCTTCGCTCGCTCTAACGGCGTCGATCCATGCTTCATGTAATTTTTTTTTTCATCTCCAGAGCAGCACAAAATCAATGTACTAATTATTTGGATGCAAGATTATTCAAATGTTGCTTCTAAGTACGTCTGCGTTTCATCTACGTCATTGAAAACGGACGAATTTGTTTAGTTTGTTTCTTTACCTAGCTTACTCCTCCAGAAATAAGGCTCTACGAAGGTGAGAGTTGCGCCAAATGAAAGATTGAGCGAGCACAGCGAGAAGCGCGACTGTACGTGGAAATCGACCACTCTGCTCGCTCAATTCGCGCACCTCCGTGCTTTAGAAACGGGAATGTATGACAGCCTTATAAAACCTGCAAATCTACTTTTTCCGTGCGTCCAACCAGTCGAAACCAACCAGTTTTGAGATCTATAATTATGTCGTTTGCTGATGCTACGCACCGTATGATGCAAAATAAGTGGCCGTTTTTATGAGGTTTATTTTTTTTTTTGCAACAAGTTTCTTTTTGATGAAATTTTCCTGAAATCAGATTTTTTATTGAACTCTGACATCATGAAACATTTTTCAGAGCAGTTTCTAGTCGTTGGCAGAAAATGTCTACTACCTGTAAATTTAATTGCATTCAGTTCCTGCGTGCTCTTTATGACTTGAGGTTTTTTTGCTCTCCTGATCCGGCCAGTGCACAACCCCCCTGCGCATGCGTCACCATGCGCAGTCCTCCTATAAAAGCAGACAGCTCGCCCTGGCGGCCATCTCTTTTTCTCAAGCTCTCGTCGCATGACATCGCCTGAAAAGCTCTCCTCCCACGTTCGCCACGTTCACAAGTTCGCCTCGACGTTCGTCAAGTTCGCCGACTCCCAAGCCTTCCAACCAAGCCGACGACCGCCATCTGCAGCCGCCCATCACACAGCTCACGTTCGTCCTTGCCACGTTCGTTCTCGACGTTCGCCGCCCGCACGCTCGATCGACAGCCGCTATATCACGCATCCGTCGATCTCTGCGTTCGTCGCCCATCACGTTCGTTCCTCACACGTTCGCCACGTCCGTTCCACGCCACGTTCGTCGCCCGCACGTTGATCACCTGCCGTCATTTCAGACTCTTCATCGCTCGCTACGTTCGTCACCAACCACGTTCGCTATTCTTACGTTCGTTCACACGCCCCAACACAACTTTTGAGTCGTCATGGATTCTTCTCCATCAAACCCTCCACCACCAGATCCCGACATCGTCGTATTGCCTTCTCCATTTCTTACAATTCCAAAGTCACCACCCAAGATCTTTCTGCCTCTCCAATGATTTGCGGCCAGCAGGCGCCTTCAACCACCACTTCGACTTCTGCTGTACCACCGCAGCGTGACATTCAGTCTCTTGATTTATCATCAGCTTCTCATCTTGCTCCGGCTTCGGAGCCACTCCCTTCTCAAGAGATTCATCGTCAAGAGATTCCATCAGAGATTTCTCCTACAAAAACCGCCCGTGTACAGGGAAGCCCCCTTCAAAGACTGCTTCGTACGTTCACGACTGAATCGCATCGTCGGACAATGAGGCCGACAAGCGTAAATTACCTTCCGCCCACACTCCAGCCAAGAAACGCCGTCCGAATCTATCTTCGGCCGACCTTCACCAACTTCTTTCAAACATCTTTAACACCGAAGACGACCTGGACTCTGCTTCCAGTTTGGGACGCCCGGCTCCACACCGAGTGAACTTCGCACATCCACCATTGGACCCTTACGAAGATTCACTACAAGCTGATGACGATCCTGAGGCCATCCCCGCCACCACCCCAAGCCCAAAAATAGGAATTTTCCACTGGCTTTGGCTTCAGACTCCGTGACAAGAACAAACGTGAAAGAGCAAGAATTGGACAATCAACGGCGCTCCTCACTACCCTTCTCAGAACCGGGGATTCCCTCCTTGGTAAAGGTGAGCCACTCGAACTCGACCAGGACCCACCCCCTCCTCGCCCAGGCCATGAATTTTGGTTTTTCAGGGCAACCGGTGATGGTGCCGCCAACCCCCGTCAATTCGAAACATACCAACAATCTGAATTTCTGTCCATTGAAGCCAAAATGGATTTCGGCACTGCACTTTACATTCCTCATCTCACTGAAGTCCCCACTGCTGTGCTCCGTGAAAACGACAAGAAGATATTACGGCTGGGCCTCCGTGCCGGCTCCAAAGCAGACGTCCTTGCCACTGCCATCAACGCACTCTGTGAACGACTCCCTCGTGAGACTATTCAGAAAAACTTAAAACACCTTCACTTCCTCATCTCTGAGCTCTTTAAGAAAATGTCATTCGCCTCTTATCATTCCTTCAACTGGTTCACCAAAGCACTGTTCAACTCTACCCTCCTGCTCAGGGACATCGCTTTAAGCACCGCATCCAACCTGAACACGTCTACCATCACGTCCTTCAGAATAAGCCTCTTCACGAAACTGACACCCTTTTCAGAGGCCGCATCCCAACCCTTGCGCCTCACTTGGACATCTCCCGTAAACCCAAAAAGACATTCAAGTAGGCTAACCCTCAACCCTTTCGGAAACCCCACCAAGGAAACACCTCCGAACCAAAACCCTCGCCCCAGACTTCAACTGCTATCAACCCACCGTCCCTCAACAAAGCTAAACCCTCTCATCATTACAACCAGTCCTTTCGTGGGAACAACCAAACCGGGTCACGCTACTCCAACAAGAATAGGAGGAGCTCGACCCCCGACAACCGCAGCAAGTCCTCATCCACCTCAAGCAGAAGATCCTTTCATCGAAAATGACTATGCCCACGCCCTCCCTGTAGTCGGCAGGGTCAGTCACTTCCTTCCTGCATGGCATCAAATCACAAGGGACAAATCCATCCTCTCAATCATTTCCCATGGTTTTCAACCATCCTTCAACACACGACCTCACCTGGCAACCCTCCCCCCTTGGAACCTCGCTACCAGGCCTTCACCAGCGCTCACCAAAGAAATCGCCGACCTTTCAGCCAAAAACGCAATCCGCCTCTTCCCTGATCTTTCAAAACCTGGCTTTTACAGCTCCATTTTTCTGAGACCAAAGAAATCTGGAGGCGAACGAATGATTTTCAACTTGAAACTGCTGAATCGCCTCATGAACAACGACCACTTTCAAATGGAAACTCTTCAATCCATTCGCCTCAAACCCGTAGAATGGACCACCTCGAAGACGCCTATCTCCATATCCCACTACACAGAAATTTCTTCCACCTCTTCCGCTTCATCTATCAAGACAAAGTCTACGAATTCCAGACTTTCCCGTTTGGCCTCAACGCAGCCCCACGCATTTTCACCCTTGTCATGAAACCAATCCTGAGCCATCTCCACCGGCTCCAAATCGGAGCAAACGCCTTCCTCGATGATTGGCTCCTGAACAACATCAATCCGCATCAACTCCAACGGAACACTTCTTTCACCATTCGTCTCCTTCACAGCTTAGGCCTCGGAGTCAATTGAAAAAAATCACGCCTCCAACCTGCACAAACCTTTATCTTCCTCGGCGTAGAATTCAACCTCCTGAATGCCTCCGTCACACCATTAGCGGAAAGGAAAGCCGACCTACTAAATCATTGCCTCTCTTTCTTCCAGTCTACAACTCACTCCCTAGTTTCCCTGAACTCTCTCATAGGCAAAATGGACTCAATGGCCGACTTCTTTCCCTACGGCTGTTGGATGACTCGACCATTCCATCACTTCCGCATTGACCATTGGAGTGACCATCTTCCATCATCCGAGATAACGATGCCATCCGATCTCAACTTTCCATGGGAATGCCTTCACTGGTGGGTGAACCAGCAAACCTGTTCAGGACTACGTCTCTTCACGAGCCTCCTCCCGATCTACTGCTTCTCACAGATGCATCCCTAACGGGATGGGGCGTTCACATAATGGACAACGAGGCAAATGGGATCTGGCCTCCCAACACAACCGAGCACATCAACATCCTCTTACTAAAGGCAATTCACAATGCTCTTCTCCACTTCCGTCACCTTGTAGCAGGCAAGATTGTCCAAGTTCAGGCCGACAACACCACTGCAAGTCGCCTACATACTGAAAGAGGGAGGAACACGTTCTCGGACCCTTCATCAGATCACCTCCGAAATATTCAACCTATTCAACTCAACACAATTCTCCAACCGCTTCACATCCCGGGCAACTGCAACGTAATAGCAGATGCACTATCACAGAAGAAACCACCGTCAGGGGAATGGTCCCTCAAGACATCAATTTGCGAATCCCTCTTCACCATCTGGGGGAAACCCATGATTGACCTCTTCGCCACGAGGTACAATACCAAACTTCCCCAATTCGTCAGCCCAATTCCGAACGACCAAGCTTGTGCAGTCGATGCTCTGACCTCTCTGTGGGACAATTTGTACGCCTACCTATTCCCTCCAGTCAAACTTCTCCCCACCGTTCTGATGAAAATCGAACAAACCCAGGAACTTTTTCTTCTCATCGCACTGAACTGGCCACCAGCCCCTTGGTTCCTGGTACTCAACCTTCTCGTAGACATACCAAGAGAACTTCCAAACCCTCCGGATCTCTTATCTCAACAGAAGGGAACCAAATTCCACCCGAACTCCAACATCTTACATCTGCACGGGTGGCTACTATCATTCAATTCATCAAGGATGCTGGAATTTTTGAAGAACAAGCCACTAGCATCGCCAGCAAGGCCCTACGGGACTCCACCAACAAAATGTACAACAGCCATTAGCAACGATGGTTTCACTGGTGTAAGCGAAAAAAGGTTAATCCATTCAGTCTCCCCTATTGAAGACCTTCTAGTTTTCTTCACTGATCTCTTCAAGGACAACCTTAAAGGCTCAACCATTCTAGTTTACCGCTGTGCCTTAAACACAGTCTTCAAAGCTGCCGGAAACAAACATCTCCTCTAAGATTACCGCATTTCGTCCCTTTTAAAATCCTTGGAAATTGAAAGACCATCAATCCATCACTCCTTCCCGAAATGGGATCTACCTCTGGTCTTGGACGCTTTGACCAAAGATCCATACGAACCCATCCAAACCAGTCATATCAACCACCTCACGAGAAAGCCTGTTTTTCTAACGTCACTTGCTGCAAGCCTCCTCAGCAGCGAAATGCAAGCACTTTCAAACGACCCTGCCCACTGCTTCTTCTTCGACAATTGCAAATTCATCCATCTGCGGCCTCGACCAGATTTCCGAGCCAAGACTCAAAAACCATGCGAGCCTTCCAAACCCATTATCATTTCGGCCCTCACAAACATATACGACGAAGAACCTGAACGAACTCTCTGTCCCGTTCGGGCTTTACGATACTACATTAAACGTACATGCGACCCCGAATGCTGGAAAGGACGCACTCAACTCTTCCTTCCCTTCACCAAAGGAACGAACATAACCTCTGCTGCCATGATCGCAAATTGGATGAAAACTGTAATCTACAGGGCATACGACGATGCAAACATCAATTGCGCTGACAACATCAAAGCAACTACACACGAACTCAGGGCACTTTCTACCTCATGGGCTTTTCACAATCAAGTCTCCATCGCTGAAATTCTTCAAGCCACATCATGGAGAAGCCAAACTGTCTTCACGAGTCATTACTACAGAGAAATGTCAATACAAGAAGATGGGCTATACCGTCTGGGATCAATTGTAACAGCCAGATATATAGTCCAACCCCCTTAAGCACTAAACACAGAAACGAAGACCTCCAGAAGACGGAAGCAAGACCCCCTTTTCAAGACCTCCAGAAGTCGGAAGCAAGACCCCATCTAAACAAACGGCCCTTTTCAGGGCCGCCAAATCCTACGAAAGAGATCCAAATCCCTGTTTCTGTTATTTTTCAATAAAGTTTGAAGAAGTTTGTTAAACTTTTTGGGTGAGTCAGTCCGCAACCCGGGGTAACTCGTCATGATGGTACCTGCTACCTAGACTAACGGGGTCTACTGTAAATGCAATTAAATTTACAGGTAGTAGACATTTTCTGCCGGCGACTTGAAACCTAATTTTTTTTTTTGGGGGGGGGGGGAGGATTAAAATTGGTTTCTATCGTCTTAAGAAAATTTATACTACCTGTAAATACCCACCCTACCTACCCTCTTGAGCCACCATCATGGTCGATATATCGAGAGGAAAAGAGATGGCCGCCAGGGGCCAGCTGTCTGCTTTTATAGGAGGACTGCGCATGGTGACGCATAATAATAATAATGATAATAATAATAATAATATTTGTCGCAATTGCAACAGGTCTGGCATGAATCTTAGGAAAGGTCACTGATAGCCTGCCTAAATTAAAAAAAGACAGTTACGTAAAGTGATAAAAATATGGGCGGGGGGGGGGGGCGGGTAAGGGAATAGGTATGGGGACACGAATGCCTTACCACCAAGGTTAGACCTGCCAGGCACTCTTAGGTCCCCGATGGCATCGCCAAATGTGTTGGACAAGGGAGATGTAAAAATAAAAAAGGGAGGGGAGGGATTGAGGCTTAATGGCGCCCAAATATAAAAAAGGCCCAAATAAAAATAGAAAGGGAGAAAAAAAAAATGGAGAGGTTAAAAACGTCGTTATGTAAAGCAAAGTATGGTTATGGTATAATCTAAAACAATGCATCCCTAAAATGGGATGTGGTTGATATGATATGGCACGTAGCAGGGGGGTTGTGCACTGGCCGGTTCAGGAGAGCAAAAAAACCTCAAGTCATAAAGAGCACTCAGGAACTGAATGCAATTAAATTTACAGGCAGTATAAATTTTCTTAAAACGTTAGAAACCAATTTTAATCTCCCCCAAAATTTAGGTTTTTCGCAGATTTTAAGTTAAAAACAATCAAGTTAGTACAACGAAAGTAGACGAAGCTTAATGTAATTATCTTTCGTTTGACGCTGCTCTCAACTTTGCAGGTGCATTACTTCGGAGTAGTATAGAGCTACAACCCGAACGCGCGTAGGTACACACACCTTACTTTTTAGTTATATAAATTATTATTAGCTAAACAAAATATGGTTTCACCATTTAGAAAAAAAAGCATTTAGAGCTCGTATCCCCATGGAACTCACATCCGTGGTGGTATACACAAATAAAATCGGATTAGAGTTCACTCAAAAACAACGAACTATAATTTGAACTTCAATTCCAGGGAAATGAGTGTTTTTACTCAGTGGTTATGTCAGAAAGTGAACACAGTTTGTGTCTGAAATGTTTAATCTTTGTGCGTGTGTGCCTACTTTGTGCATCATACAGGCTTTTTCTTTATTTGTCTGTGTTTGTTATTTCATATTCTACGTTTGTCTCGTTTGAGTGGCTATATGCGTATTGTGTGCCTTTATAATTTGTGAAACAAGCAAGACTCGTAGTTAGGGGAGTTTTTTTTTTTTGCCTGTGATTGATAGTGTCCGTTTTAGTTCTAGTTCGTGTGAGTAATTATGTGTTCATTTTGTGTACATAATTTAATTTTAATTTTATTCCCATTTTCGTCTTGCCACGTTCGATTTTTTAAATTTTAGACGCTAGGTAATATCTGTGAAGGACTAGAATTTAGAACGTGGCATGTCACAGTGCTATCTGGTATCCATTTTGAATAATGCATTGTGCAGCAATTTTAGAGATGAATTTGATTTATAAATTTAAGGAAAATTTCCAGGTATTTAATTTTTTTAATTATAAAATTGTTGGAGGGTAAATAACTTCGATCTATCACCTTACTACTAGACAGTGATGTAGTATCACTTGGTATACGCTTTACAGTTCTTTCAATTCTAGTGTTACAACAAAATTTGCAAAGCGTTTTATTTTACAGGAAGGGTTCGCCAAACGAATTTTCTTCTTTCGAAACTTTCAAACCCTTCTAAATATCGTAATTATTCGTTGACTTCAGACGTCATGTGAAGAAATCCTTTTATATATGCTCGTCGTGACGAGCTTGCTCATCAGTTTTTTCCATTGTCTCGCTAAAAACAAATAAGGATGATAAAACGGAAAGAAACAAAGCAAAAACACAATTTCCGTTCCAGCAAATCAGGCTAAAAATTGGTTTTTACCTGAGCAACGTAAAAAGAGGCTGTACTTGTGTTCCATTTTCTTAACCCGGAAATAAAACAGACAATTCAGTTGTGTAGATCCGACGCACAAAAGAGTCGCCATTAAAGAAATCAAACCCAACTTGTTGTCTTTCTTTTAATTCGTGAGTTGGTTAATGTGACAAAACAAGCCTGACGTGAACTTCTGGGTGGAGAACTCATTTCTGTTGCAATATTGGAGTAGAACTGATGCTTCGACGTACATGAAAATGCGAAGCACCTGTTGCATTTCTGTTCGCCATTTCATGTATGACGAACTCATTTCTGTTGCAAGATTGGAGTAGAACGGATGCTCCGACGCACCTGAAAATTCGAAGCACATGTTGCATTTCTGTTTACTTTTCATGTATGACGAACTCGTTTCTATTGCAAGATAGGAGTGGAACGGATGCTCCGACGCACCTGAAAATTCGAAGCATCTGTTGCGTTTCTGTTCACCATTTCATGTCCGACGAACTCATTTCTGTTGCAAGAGGAGTAGAACGGATGCTTCAACGCACCTGTTGAATTTTTGTTGCATTTCTGTTCGCCATTTCATGTATGCCGAACTCTATTCTGTTACAAGTTTTGAGTAGAACGGATGCTTCGAAGCACCTGAAAATGGTGTTATCATTATGATCGACGAATAAAGCACAAGTCTTAACTTTTTAAAGTTAAAGTTGAATTCCAAACAAGAATGGAAAAGGAATCGGAAAAACGAAATTTCAAATCAAAAAAGAAGCACGCGCATTCCGACTGCCTTCGATAGACGAACAACCGTCAATCAGCCAATGGGTACTAGCAGTAGATTAAGCACGACTGCTCGACATACCCTCACCCTTCCTTCCCCCCCGTCCCCTTACGAAAAATTGTCATGACACGCAATGAAAAAAAAATCATGACTATTCCATGACTAATTGGGGCACTGACTTGCCATGATTTTTTATGATTTCTCATGATCTGCTATCATGATTTCTCATGATTCACTATCATGATTTATCATCATGAATAAGCACCATCATGAACATCATGACAAATCGTGATAGCAAATCATGACTACCATTCATGACAAATCATAATAAATCATGATAAGTCATTGCCCCAATTAGTCATGGAATAGTCATGATTTTTTTTTCATTGCATGTCATGACAATTTTCCACATCCAACTTTCGTAACCGTCGTGGCCTAGGATATGGCCTCGCAGATGGAATAGTTAAGCTACTCTAACTGCACTATGTAAACAAATGTAGAAAGAAAAAGCTATAGCGATCGTGCTTTATTTTATCAAAAAAGTCGCTAGTGTACACAAAATTAAAATGGTAGGATACGTTCCTTTATATGACGTTTCGGTCGTAATGCGTGTATGGTATCGTGATACATAAATTACGGTTCTTTTGTATGTTTTTCAAAGGTTCCTTACCTGATAGTTTGTTTAACATCTCTGTAATTGGTGGAGCAGTGGCAACCGACAATTAGATTTTTGTAGTCAACCAACATAGCTTTACAAACTAGGTCAAAGATCTGGTGGTACACAATTTTCTCTACACACTGAAACGATAGGGCTCTGTGGCCCAATGACTATATGTGTTCAACTAAATAAGCTTTCAACTTAATGTACAATGTAGAATGTAGAACAAGTTTACAGAAAGCTTAAATAAACTGCGTGCCAGCATTGTGTACCTTATCTATTGCACCATCATCAAAAACAAACCTGGCAACTTCAGCTTCAAGAAATTAAATAGCTCGGGTCCCATGTTTGTTGTTATAGTTGATGGTCCACACTCAGTAGATCAGCGCACAGTGTATTGGTGAAAACATCGAATGTTGATGGTGCATTTGATTTCTCTATATTTTTTTTTACCACATACTGCAGGTGGTAAGAAAAAAAATCAACGAAATCGAACGCACTGTCAATTATAAATGCAGCGGCAATTATAAATTTCCCAATTAATTACAGTAATGTCTATCGTTAATACAAATTCATTATGCGTTACCCTCTCTTATTAGGAGAGAGGAGGGTCCCGAAAATGCTCTCGTGTTCATGTTGATTGTGACATGTAAAAGATCACATCCTACCAAAATTGTACATCTCCATCCCGAGGTAACCTAAGTAGTTAAAAGACGTTAATTCGACTATTTTCTTTTTGTTCCCTTACACTGCATAATGAGTCACATTCAATTTGTTGATGGCCAAACTTTGCCAGGTTCCCTGTTGGTGGTGGCGCAACCGAAGCTGGTCGCGATGCTAGTACATAAGAAGCCTAGAGTAAGAATGTTATATATTTTAATTTGTACGTCTGATTTAAAAAAAAAAAAAACCAAACAATTGCAACACTGTAAATGTTTTATTTTTGTTACAATTTTTGTTTTGTTTTGTCTGCTTTATGCTAGTCTTTGGTATTATTCGATGAAACAAAATGCAGATCGCGAGCATAGGGTCCACTCAAGTAGGAAAAAAGTAATTTTTAAAGAAGTTGATTTAGTAATGTGCGAAGTTTGCTGGTTTATCTTGACGCACGCTAGTGTGGCTCCGCCAAGTAGATGATCGGGCTGATGCGCTGATTGAGTGAGCGAAGTGAACGAAAATCAGCGTTTGTTAGCCAGTGTGCTAAAAAATGGGATTGTACAAACTGAAGCATGTGAAGCAGGGATGTACAATAAACCAAACTACGTCAACTTGGCTGAAGTATTGGCTAATTGGGGAATCGCAAGTGTAAAATTATGAATGTGAAAATGTATAGACATAAAATTCTTCCAGAAATTCATCTAGAGGTGGCGATAAGACCGTGTTACCTTTTGTTAATTCGCAATCCTATAAAAGTTGTGATATGCACCCAAAACCAAAACTGGTATAAGAGAAGCCGCCAAGTTTCCAAAAAGGGTCGGCCTTTGAAAGTAGTGATATCATTCAACGAGGGAAAGGCCGCCAAGGTCAATCCTATTAGCCAAGTTAATCGCACCGAATAATGCTTTGGACGTTAAATGAAACTTTGAAGATTGCTAGTTTTCATTTAATTTTCGAACTATTAGTCGGTGCGATTAACGTGGCTAATAGGATTGACTTTGGCGGACTTTCCCTCGCTGAATGATATCACTACTTTCAAAGGCCGACCCTTTTTGGAAACTTGGCGGCTACTCTTACACCAGTTTTGGTTTTGGGTGGATGTTGTTATAACAACGCATTCGCGCAATCCTCTGTGTAATTTTTGTTTTGCAAACTTACACAGCAAGCACAGTGCATTGGGAATTACAACACGCGCATAAACCATCAAATATTTCTGGTAAAATTTAAATAAAACACTTTTGAAAATAATTTTGCACGTTTTTATATTTCGTCTGATGCCTAAACGTTTAATAATAATTGCCTTATCCTTCAGCTAATTATGGCCATTTTAAAGCTATATTTCCGTATTTTCCACGGGTGCCACGCAGCTAACTTTTACAAGTCATTTCAGGAGATTTACATCTGTATAATATACAGCAATAGGCAGTTCTGATCACTCATAAATACAAAACAGACTAGTTAAAATCGTTGCATAAAGGATTTTATTATTCAGTAAAAATTAAAAAAAATTCTATTACTACCATTTTATTTTACTACTAACAAATTTATTAAATTGCTTTTTTTTACAAACCATGATTACGTTTAAACGACAAAAGCAATTATTAAAGATAAGATTTTAAATGTGTTGATGGCTTTGTGACTTTATCGTTATTTTAAGAAAAATTATTCCAAACGTGAATTTAAATAGAAATATTTTTAAAAACCGGGTACCTAAGAGAGAAAAATCCCTCAAATAGATCATCGCTTCGGTTAAAAATAATTAGGTTTGAAAACGTAAAAATTATAACATTTCGAAATTTGTAATACTTTATCAGCAGAGCGGGCGAACCAGACAAAGTTATTTTTGAGTTTCTAAATGGCAAATAAAGAAGCAGCCTAATAAACAAGCGAAAAATAGCAAGATAGTTTTTTTCAAATGTTGTTAACATTTCTTTTTTGTTAGTTATTTATATTTTGGAGTAAATGTACTTTCAGTTTTTCTTTTAGTGCTCCTTTGCATTTTTTGCGTGTTTACTTCAACTTGGTAAGCATTCTGTTTAGCATTCTGTTACGTAGGTAAACATCCCTGTAAGCATTTCGCGTGAGTGTTTTAAGCAACGTATGATTTGATATTTAATGCTGTAGGCGCTCGTAAAAAATCTCCACGGAACGTCGGGAAATACTCTTGAAATAAATTACTTACATATTGCCAACAACTGTCTGAAACGTATTAATTTGCGACGGCACGTACGGATTATTTACCTCATAAGGTACCAATTAGACTTTTGGTACAGAAAGGCTAAAGTGTACCATCTAAAAAATTGCAGCAGTTATTTAAGGTCCTTAGTTCTCATATTTGCTTGGTAACGGCACGTCAGGTAAAAAAAAAAATGCAGCCTAAAATATTGAAGTTCCGAAATATTTCACAATATTATTTAAATTGCAAAGGTTTTCGGTTGTTCCCTTTGTATTAACGCGTAGTCAAATAGCTTATTATTCTAATACACAAGGTTTGGCGTGAATGGCCTCAATACAATATCTGTGCCTTCTAATTATGCGCTCCCCAATCCTTCACCTCCGCCAGCATTTCCTCTGTCCACTACCTCCCTCATTATGCCGATGCCTTCAACAGCAACCACGGATTATACCTGTTCCGATGGTGGTTTCCTGTTTCTAAATTTTAATCGCGATTTAAAAAAAAATAAGAACTTGACCTTCCTGATGATGAAGGTCAAACACCCAAAGCCCAAATTACGATCAGTCACGTGAGAAACAAGGTTCGCTATCACTTTTGTGATTTTTGAACCTAACAATTTATGATTCGCAGGGTCAAATCCTCACTTCAGACATTTTCAGCAGTAAACAGAACCAGTATAGAGCTTGAAAGAACAGCTGTCCAATGAGAACGAAGTGTAGCATTACTGTTATCTCACCTTACTGTGACCTGCGTTCCATTCCTCTGCCGCTTACGTGGAAAGTTTGTGGCCTTTATTGAGGGATACGCAGTAACTCGCTGGACTAACACACGCTGCATGAAACTAGAGACAACATGTACTACCGGCGGCGTCTTCCATAACTTAAGTTTACACTAGGTCGGTATGCTGCGCCGTAATTAGTGCGCAGAGCGTCCGCTTCATCAGTGGAAAGGCGCCGTGCTTTGTAATTAGTGCCAAAATGAAAAATATTATGTTGAGAGATCCCTCTTGTAGGCTCTACACGTGGCTTGTTAATGCGGCAGACGTTAATGCCTGAACTCTAGCAGTTGTCCGGAAAGGTTAATTTCGCAACTAGACTCTCTTCAAAGCAGTAAGCGTCAAAATTGTACAGGTAGAAATAACGAGTGTGACTTTCAGACATGTTTGTTAGGTCCCGTATTAGTCGAGGAAGTTTTGAACCGAATGACTAATAACATTACTTTTCGAGAGGGAGAGACGATTTACGAAATATGGGATGAACGGATATACAGTGGAGCGATATGCGAGAATATGACTATTTCAATTAGGGTGGATTAAGGCCGGGTTTATGCAACCACTCGCTTTTGCATTCTCGCAGCTAGAAGCTAGAAATCATCTGAAATTCCAACATGGCGGCGGTTTTATGTCTGCCGCCTCGCAACGAAAACAACAAATAACGTGAGTTAAGAAGCGTTTGGGAAAATTGTTTCGTCATGAGGAATTCTTTATATTATTGGCACGGATGATAAGACTGCAAGTATTCACTCAAACGATTTAGCTAATCCATTTAGCGTTGTTACCATGGCAATGTCACCTTTGCCATCGCGATCGAGTTCTAGCTGCGAGAATACAAAGGTGAGTCGCTGCGTAAACGCGCCCTAACGCAACGGTAATTTTC
This sequence comes from Lithobius niger, assembly GCA_023313725.1. Taxonomy (NCBI): domain Eukaryota; kingdom Metazoa; phylum Arthropoda; class Chilopoda; order Lithobiomorpha; family Lithobiidae; genus Lithobius; species Lithobius niger. The sequence goes on from JAHWFP010133760.1 coordinate 24,419, forward strand.
TTGCCCACTAACCTTTTTCTTGGTTAATATTAAATTTGCTGGATGCTTGTCATCGTTACCGGAAAATACGGCATTCGAGTTGTTTATACATAGTAACCGTGGCAACAACGTGGAGGCAGGTCTTCTTCACGTGCCTCGCAACATGACGTATGTTCGATTTATGACAAGAAAGCAATTTTTTGCTGCAGTACAAGACGGCGGACTGGTTTCTGAATGCCAGCATTCGTTAGTTTGTTTCCGATTCGATAACCCCGAAATGCATGCCACGTTGAATTTTGAATTTTCAATGCGAGCAGCTATTTAGAATGACCTCGTCTGATCACTGATGGAAGCTGTTCTTTGTGCGAGAATAGCAAATTTTGGAAATAGCGTGAATGACAATAATGTTGTAGCAATGTTTAAAATTGCTGTTCTTTGTTCTTTATCCTTGTTGTCATAATGCGGACAAAGAACAAAGAACAGTACATTTAAGTTTTCCATTAATTTTTGCAAAGAGCAGTAAAAAAAATACATTAAATTTTTATGTACTACCGCATTCAGTTAGTAGAGGCGATTAATCGTAGATAAGTAACGGTTGACCAGCAAATTGCGTTCGGCGAGCGAGAAGGTCTAACGCGCCCTAAACATACCCAATATTTGCTAGCTAGTCTAAAAATAATTGAACCCTACAACGTTACCAAAATAAAATTATCTTACCTACATTATGGGTTGTGTTTCTTTGTTTATTGTTGCACTCTTTTCGATTCTTATCCGTTAATGCATAGTATGTCTTTTGTACAGCCGAAATGGCTGAGAAGACTATTGCAGGGACTTTGTCCGTCCGTCCGTCCGTCACATTTTTAACCTCCGGAAAGGTACCTGATAGAGACAAACGGTTTTCACCATTACGCTCAGCGACCAAAAATTAGCTGAAACCCAAGGCTTTTAACACATCGTTGCTTCCTTATAGCTAACAAGCTTTCTCGAAGTAACTCAATGAAATAATAGCCATTGATCGTCGCATTTAACCACTACAGGAAAACAAGCAACAGTAAAAACAAAGGGATGTCGTCATCGACACACATTGCCTTCATTTAAAATACTCTCGACACGTGTTGCATGGGATGAATAGATCTACTCTAGAACCAAATTCTCCGTTAGCTACTAGTTACGAAATTAAAACTACAGGTAAAAAAAAATCGGGCCTAAATGTTGAAAAGTAGGCCTATAAATCACGTTGTCACGGCAACGCCAAGTCTCCACACCGTGTTGCATAAATGAATAGACCTGCTATCGAACCCACTTCTCCGTTAGCTGCTACTTAAGAAATTAAAACAGTAGGAAACAATTTGACCTAAATGCTGACAATTGTGCCTAAAATCTAAAATAAGCCTAAAAGCTCACACATTTTAAACCGGAAATTGTGATGGTTACTGCTTTTAGATTATATAATAGAGATTGCTGTTGCAGTGCGTGATAGAGGTGTGCACCTCAGTTTTTCCGAAAGTGGCGGAGGTGGACAAAAAACCAGTTGCAACTATAGGTAGCCGCTTGTTTTAGGTGGTAAAATAAATGTCTCTATGTTATGTAGAGTTACCGTCTCTTTTGTTTACATGGCGCACCGCCATGTTAACAGATAACCAGAAGGTGCACAAAAATAAGCAGGTGGTAACGTTTCGTAGTTTATTACCCTTCTTTATAAAGCAAAAATTACAAAGCAAAAGCCCAACGTACAAACAATCAAAACACACAAAAACAAGTAACTGAAATTGAATCAACTAAGCCACGGAAGACTCACATTTGGGCAACCAACACACCTACGAATCCAGGATTGGAAGTTGCAAGTGGAAGTTTTATTTATGATTTGTTTTTGAACTGAAGCATTAGGAAAAAGCTTTTGCTTCATTCGGATTACTTACTTGACCATTTGCTTGATTAGTTTTGCTATGAAAGTCTATCAGCAGTATATGAATTACGTTACGGCAGTTATAACCTCAAGCATAGCGAGACAACGACAAATGAGCAAGCGTAGCGAGCGATTTGGTATACTTCTTCTGGTAATTGGCTCGTGTATATGGTAAAAGACAAGTAGGAGGTTATGGTACAATACGGAGAATGCTTCTACAATGAGTTTTCTTCTTTGTAACATTGTTTGTTACATTGTTATTTCGAGTAGCGTGCACAGACCACCGATAACGCAGGGGCAACTTTTGTAAAAGGGCACGCCGGCGTTTTTTTTTCTCGGAACCTTTTTTTTTTTTTGGTCCTACAGTCTTTTCTTTTGCCCTTTTTTTAAGCTTGTCTCTCTATTTTATCCTTTTATGCCCCTTTCTGCCCTTTTCCTGGCCTTTTTTTTGCCCTATTTTTGCCTCTTGGCCCTTTCTCTGGCGGCAGCACCAGCGTTTATCGGTTCAGAAAATCAAAATAGAGCACATTTTATTTTTTTTTTTTACAAAAAGAGCAAAAAGGCCATTATTTTCTGAAAAGAAAGGAGCAATGCTCCTCTGCTCCTCTCCTGTGCACATCACTGTCTTATTTCCATTGCTTTGGTGTAAAAACGTAAGACTCGATAACATAGCCAAAGCAACGCCCAAGGATGACACTGAATGATTATTTTATGGAGTGAGCATGGGACCTTCATGGGTCACCTGCCCCATCCACCACAGTAGCATTTGCAATAACTACAATTATACACATACAACAGCGACAACCTAAATCTTATTTACACTATCGTGAAAATCGCCCGACCTGACTCGCAGTATACTCAACGATTGCAGCTAACGCACGAAAATTGATCTCGCCCGCGTTGGTCAAAAAGGCCAGCAGACTCAGCAACGTTGGGGTCTGCTCGACGGAAAGACAAGTGAAACTGCTCGGGGTCGTAGGGACGACATTCTTTACTGCCAATGAATCAAACGGTCCATCTCGTCGAATAAGGAAGCACCCAACGTTTTATTGCTTTTGCGCCATTGTTGGTTATTGACTGTTGCCAAGTTACAAACTTGCGTATTTCAAGTTTCAGTTTCGCCATTGAATCGCTTATTTTTTTACGTGATAGTGTGAGGTGCTAAGGGAGTGGACGATAAGTTTCAAGGCAAGGCTCGATTCCTGTTCAGTCCTTACTGTACAGCTAGGGGACTGCACACATAGCATCAAATATTAGGCATCGGTTTCAAGTTTTTCCGGGAACCGACCCTATATGTTCAGAGCAGAAAGAGAGAGTTGGCAGACTTTCCCCCAAACACCAACCAACTCCCCATTCGGCCCCAGCGGGTCAGATTATATACTGGCCAGGAGGGGGGGGGGGTGAATCCCCTTCAGGATTCACGTCACGCGACAGGCTAACAGGTGCCAGCCGGTTCCAACTGGTTGAGTAGTGGAGCAGGTTCGTTACCCGGCTGCTGGCGCTCTGCCAATAGCCTTGTTTATACGGATGTTGAGAGAGTACACAAGCAGCGTATGTAACTGCAAGGCGCACCGCGTAGTGGCGCCTCGCTATACTTTACAGCGTGTTAACATTAGTACCGGTGAAATGGAGGGGGTGGCTTTTTTTTTTCATTGACTGACACTACGATACCCACTTAAAATTCATCTTCTTTGTACGTACTCGAACTTTCATAGGACAACGCTTAGCTCCTAGTCGAGTTAATGTTTTTTTTTATACAAATAAAAAAAAAAAAATGTCATGAGAATGCTTACTCCAGTTGCCCGTTAGCTGCACAAATATCAAACGAAATTCACACCCACTTTTTTGTGTGAAACAGACGACGTGTCAGACACCACCTTGGCATTTAGGTTATCAGCGTGGCAACAATCTCTCTGTTTTGTCTCAACGAGTTTCAGTTTTTTTTTATTTTTTTTTTTGCGCATCATTATTTTTCTCCAGGCGACTCCAAACACTCAAAAACTTTTTTTTCCGTTAATGACACAAGTACCGGTATCTAGTTATCACTACGTTGCTATCACTTATCTATAGTCTTTTCCACATTATGCTTGCAGGAAACGGACTGTATAACGTCACGTTTCCTTCCACTACGAGTGCAAAATGTATGGATATCACACTTGTAGAATCTTACACTTTACGTGTTTTTGCACGCATAGTGGAAGGAAACGTAGCGTCACACAGTCAGTTTCCTGCAAACATAATGTAGCTAAGATGTCAGGCTGTGTCGACGATGGAGGTGGTGTTGCATCTTCATGTTGTAAATGTTTTGACATGTGACATGTTTGTATTTCTTCTATGCGAGCACCTTTACATGACACCTAGTAAAGTTTGCACATTAAATTATTATGTTGTCGGAAAAGTAGGAGCATGAAAATGCCTGCAGGTAAAGATAATGGAGTAAAAAAGCACGGTAAAAGATTATTAAAGTAAAAACCAAGCAGTGCTACAAGATAAAAACAGGAACGAAAATTTTCAATTTTCGTCATCAGGTATGCATAATAAAATTAAAGCATGGCAAGTGCCACTAAGTCATCCTGTTTAAAAGCATCATCACAATAAAAATAAAAATAAAAGGGTACAATACCATCAATTTAAAAGGATAAAAGCCTCCAATTTCCCCTCTCAGAAGAGGCAGAAATAGCGGCCGAAAGGTTGGATGCTGCATTTTGGCCACCATTTCTGCTGCTTCTGAGAGGGAAAATTAGAGGTTTTTATCCTTTTAAATTGATGGTATTGTACCCTTTTATTTTTATTGCGATGATGCTTTTAAATAGGATGACTTAGTGAATTTGCCATGCTTTAATTTTATTATGCATACCTGATGACGAAAACTGAAAATTTTCGTTGTTCGTGTTTTTATCTTGTAGCACTGCTTGGTTTTTATATTAATAATGCAGGTAAAGGTAACTCTTGTTTCTGAATTATTCGTAAGCAGATTTGCGTTTATTATAAAATGTCATTGATTCAGCATTCGCTGCATTAAACATTGGTGTATTACACTAACATGCAAGACAAATTTCGTTCGAAAACAAAA
>JAHWFP010133761.1:7417-31837 GCA_023313725.1 Lithobius niger
AGTTTTGTTTAATATGAAAAAAAATCCGGCGCGTACACTCGACCAGCACTTTATGGGTAAATAAAATCTAATTTGTTTCTCCTCTGGATTGTTTGTGGTCGTCAACGATAAACCGTCCGGGCCTAAAGTATGAAATCGTCCTAAAGTAGCCTAGGCCTAATCAATGATTAATTCCGTAAGACTACACAGGCATACGCTGAAGGAATTGATACAGAAGCTACAGCACAGTTACACGGAACTTGTACAGGCGATAGGAAGAGGTGGTGTTGCTGTGTTGGTTCCAAGTATTATCTACATTGTAGGGCTTCCAAAAAATCTAATGTAGTAGGGTAGCATAGTAGGGATCTACACAGTAGGTCCTACGGCCTCCTACGGATGTACTACTTAGCATACGGTATTCCATGGGATGATCTAAATAGTAGAGGTTCTAGTTGCTGGATCGATCAGGATTGAAGCAGTGTAACTGCTGAGGCGTTTTTAAAAATGTTGACTGCTGAAAGCGTTATTTTTTAGGTCCAAAATTGAATTTTTCTTCTCGTATGATCAGTTTTTGTGTGTGACCCCCCCCCCCCTTGACGGGATCTAAAAAAAAAAACCCAAAACCCCCCAAAAAGGGTCCAAAAAAGTCATGCTTCCCCCCCCCCCCCACCCTATTTTCCCCTGGCCTCCACTAGCAACACATAATCACCGGTTGGTGAAGACTACTAACACAGTAACGAAAAAATGGAAAGTGAAGTAAAAGCTAGAGTTTTCATATTCCAAAAAAATCGTCCGTAAAACAGGGGAAATGTAACACCGCTAACAATTATGCTACTAAAATTACGGCATGACACAATTCTTGAAGAAAACAAATAAGGTCGTTAAATATTAATTAAGTGATTCTCAGGAGTGGTGCTAAAAAATTGGTGCAAACGGGTGGTATTTTTTTTTTAGTTTTTATTCGAGATTTTTCATATGCTGGCGATGGCTTTTTTTTTATTACCAGAGAAATAAACTTGAGTGGATTACATTTTGTTGTGGAGAACAGTATCTATGTTTTAACGCCAGGTTCAGCCAGGGTCAACGTGTAAATGTCTTTCTTTGGATCCAAGTTTTTAGTTGTGGCATGACAGGGAGTGGCCTGCAGATTCGTTCGAGGAGGTCATGTGAATGAAGCTAAGGGCTGCTACGGCCATCGTCTTCAGGAATTATTAGGCGAAATCGCTGATGTGTGATTGAACTTGCCATTGATTATACCATTTTTAGAGAATGGCATAAAAAACGTTTCAAGTGCCGAGAAAAAACGCATTCGCACGCTCCTGAGAACCACTTAATTAACTTTTAATGACCTAAGACTGTCACCTAGTAGGGTTAGTAATGCTTCTTTTGTAGGTTTACGTTATAACTCTTTATAGCTCTCCTTCCATGCAACTTCGTTTTCATATTCGCTTCGATTTTCAAGTTCAATTCACGAAATATCACGGTTAAACATAAAAAAAATTGTTTTGTTTCCATTTAACGAGCGTCAAGCCACGCAGGCTGTTTTATCTCCTTCCGATCGAGCAACTTTATAGCCACGCGTCGCGACTCCTGGCTTAGGGTCGCTTTTGCGTTCTTCCCAGCTGTCGCTTTTTATCCCAGTCGACATCCGTCTGTTTCTGCCTTGGTAGGTCACTCACTAGTTAGCACCATTCAGAACCAGTTCTCAATACTTAGCATTAAGCCCAATCAACCGGTGTCACATCAAATGTTGTCCTGCCACAAGACCATACTTATTTATCCAATAAAGTTCCAACATATTCAGCTACTGCATTCCAAGAATATAAATAAATAAATAAATGAAAATTTCACTCAACATAAAGCGCTAAGATGAGATTGGAAAAACAAACGTAACCAGACCTAATTAAAATCTAAAATGAAGTCTCTCCAATGAGCAATTGTTCAGCTTTTTTCAAGAGACGATGCTGCAGCCGCATCGTTTGACAACTGTATCAAACCACAACAACCGTACGCGAAGAAGTGTTCGTAAGAGTCGAGGAGTACCGTTGTTACCAGAAGTTTAAATGAGTGACCTCGAGTGCGGGCGTCACCACATAGAGTGGAAATTATTGCTTTATCAAAGTATAAAGCGTCATTCATCTGAGGTTAGTAAAAATACGGTCTACCTCTGATTTCCAGAATTCGAAAGACTGAAGCTCTAACCCAGACAAAAGAAAATTTGACGCGAAGTGTTGCGTTACTACTTGCCTACAAAGTCAAATTTGCTGCATTGTAAATAGTTAGTTTGGAGTCTATCGACCGATTTTGACGTATTTAGTACACCATCCTGTATCTCAATGCAGCCAGCCTGGTCAGGGCTTTAGTATAAGACTCGCAGCCCTTCTGTGCATGACAGTTTGGTCAAGCTTACCGAAGATTTCGTAAATCTCCTCTGAACTGGTTCAATGTGGTCAATGTCCCGTAAAAGATATGGCGACCAAACTGGGCTTGCGTACTTTAAAACAGATGCTGTTTTAGAGTATGCAAGCCCAGCTTGGTCGCCATAAGTATTAAAAAACCTGACAAGGGTTAACTTGTCACGAGCAACGAAACATTGCGTTATGAGAGCAATTTCGTGGATGGGCAATTTTAACGTAGTGGTTGCGTGATTCGCCGAGCGAAAGAGGCCTTAATACTCGAGTGATTTTGAATTTTGTGTGTCTGCTTGACTTGTCTTTGTGTTTGTCGATATGTAACACGATATCGTTCGCAGTTTTTTCTGATTTGTTTGAAATTTCATGACAAAGTTTGGTTTATTTGCCAATATTTGGACTTTGCTGGATGCAAGCCTTTCATATTGTGTTCCCTGAGGGGCCAGGTTAGGTGTGTGTGGTCGTCAAAGGCATATAGCACTAAGCCTACTTTCACGAAAGATTGTATTTGTGTTTATTTAATCAGCAATGAACTTCAGCCATACAAGCATTAAGTTGCTTCGGCTGACTTAAGGCTCAAAGAAATTATTAAAAAAAAAAAGTAAACTGGAATCACGCCTTTAGGTTGGAATCGCCATCTTTCCGTTTTATTTTTAAAAATTTTTATTATTTCTTACCGATGCATTCCATCCCCTCTCTTTTCGCCAACACATAACTTAAGGTGATATTGTAATGCTTTTGTTAATGATTGATTTTATCTTCTCAAATTTTCTTTTTCTCGAAAACGGTGCAGTTTCGCACAAACTGTCGAATCTATAGTGTATTTTTCAATTTTATCACTTAGGATTTTTAATGTGTCAAAGTTATTGCCGTGCTTTTATATCTTCACTACAGGCGGTGCATGCTGAATTTCCGCGGAAACACCCTTTCTTAGAGGGTGCTAAATATACGATTCTGGCTTTCCGTGGCGCTAGCTAGTGTTCGTCATTTCTGCCAGATCGACTCGTTCTGGTTTTTCTCGACAGGTGGTGCTGCCATTCATTCAGGCAAAACACGCGCCAAACCGGATATTCTTTATTTCTGGAATTTCTAGGGTTGTTTTCTTCCCGCAGAACGCACGTTCTTGCTGTTTGTTTGTCACAAAGGCGTGCGGAATTTTTTTACGGCACCGAAAAAAGAGCAATAAAGAGCCGTCGTGTTCGTCGAGGCGTATTCTTAGAGAAAATGTTGACATGCAGATGCAACATGCAGTTCGCTTAAAGTATTTTTAACGAAGCCTTCCCTAACGTTCAGTATCACAATCATGAGTGATATGATAGCAGTGACAGATCTATGGGGGGGGGGGGGGGGTGAGGGAGTTGGAGGCTGGGAAAGCCGCTTCCCTCTTACCACCACCACCACCACTAATGTGCCTGTATTGTTCCATGAATTGTTTAGCACGTATTGCACGTATGGGGAAGAACTTCAAATGACCTGACGTAATTTGGAGACACGAAAACCTTGTTTGAACACAAAAATCTATGCCCTATCCCAATAAAAAAAATCTCAGGCTTAATACCACGTAGTATAGCCTCAGGGCCGCAAATAAGTACGGGGTTTGACCCCCCACCTCCCCCGACCTCAGCCGGTGGTCCAAACTATAAACTAATACCCCCCCCCCGCCCCCCGAAGAAGGTGTTCGAAGGTCTTCTGCCGCACCCATCCGTAGATAGACCCCTATAGGAAAGTTATGACGGAAGTTCCTTTTGGTTTAAATAAAATTGTGTATTTAATTTTCCTTGTAATTAAAAACTTGTGTACGAACATTCATACGTCACGTTACGTATTATTTTATAAATATAGCCATGTCAGTATGGTCGAGAGGTAAGGCTTTGGTCTTTAGTCTCAAACATCGAGGGTTCAATTCCCTCTCAGCAAGTCTATCATTTAAAGGTGCATTCCTCCCAACGCCATTTTTCTTGATCCTCCACATCAAGTACGGCCCCAAAGTTCTATTTACTTACCGTTAGTCTTTCCCTTGCTGAACATTCGTTTTAAAATGCGGCGTCTACGACATTTTCTGTTGAATATTGGGAACTAATTTAAGAGCATCATGGGATAATGTGATCCTTTGCGCGCATACAATAACCATGTCATTTCACGTGTGTATGTGTGTGCACGTACTAATTTTTAATCGTTTGCTAATAATTACCATGAGATCAAAAATCTAAAAGACTAATGCGGTAAAAGTTAAAATTATTTATGCCAATAGATCGCCGAAAACAAAATTATAAGATACTAGCTTTAAAAATTATAAAGTGTGATGTTAAAATACGAAAATCCTTCCGGATTGCGACGACGCATTTTTGTGTTCATTCTGTTTCGTCTTCTACGCCCAAGGCCAACTGAGATAGTAGCTGTGTTGCTCGCTGCGCTCAGTCTAGCGAATCGGTGCGATGGTAACTTGGCTGTTATAAGGCGTGGCTGTTATAAGACAGGCGGAATGCACTTTTAAGTGCGAAAGGGAACGGCAATATGTATTATGCATACGTATTATCACTAACGGCAAGTTCCCTGAAATTTCGTGCATTATTCTGTTATTGATTAAAGCGTTGATATTATGAATATTAGGAATATTACGAATATTCCGTATTATTATTGTTCAGTCACTAATAATTCCCTTTGAAAGATTACGTAAATTTCTCGAAATTATAGTACGTAAAACGGTGATAATTATCGGTCCTACGTTTAGGCAATGTAATGAAATCCTGAATGTTGAACGCAAATGGTTTACTTTATTAGAAGAGCAGCTCGATATACAAAATGAATGATTGTAATTAGAAATGATAGGCGATAAGCATTTGTTTATTTTACATTTTAGGGAATTTATTGTTCTTCTGCTGAAGGGATAAAAGTTATCAACTCATTAACTACCGTTTTGAAAATTCATCAACCATGATAAATCGACGAATATCATAATTATTAAACAGGACGGAAATCCAGAAATTACAATTATTCATTATTCTTTATTCAGTAGTTGTTATGAATAATTATTTTTTTCCTTGCAGGTGAGTGTCCATTGTTGGCATTTATTAACGGCAGTTACAAAATTCAAATCAAGGTAAGATTATACATATATTTTAAAGCAACGAACACTCGTTTTGGGTTGAATACTTAATTCCTAATCAAACTTACGATAATCAATCAAACTCTGGTTTCGAACCTGTAGGCTGATGGTTCGTAGGGTGTACATCTGTACTCGTTCCAGTATGAAGCAACGTTAGTTTGTCACGAGCACATCCAGTAATATGTGTGTGAAGATGAAGGGCATAGGAAGACAGTCGGATTCAAGACATTATTTACATTTAGAACTGTATAAAATATTTTTATATTCCATACAAATAATTTACACATGACGACCCCTACGAACGTTTGACACCGAACTAAAACCGTACGTTTCTTTTCCATCTAGCAATTTAGCGAAACAAGCGTATGGTTCACGATTAACGTCAAACTGCGGTAAGATGAACGGGGTTCGGTTTGTGCGTATTGCGTAATACTGACGTTGACTTTACGCCATACTCGTTTTTCGCTAAATTGCTGGATGGAAAAGAAACGCCCGGAAACTAACGAACTTCAGCGACAAAAATCGAGCTTTACGAGTACCAGACACAGCAAGCTAAATAACGCTGAGTAGACAGTTTCCTAACCTTCAAGGTGAGAGACCCGAGATCGAGTTTCTTCTCCGATCTATGACGTATGGGACTCTAAAGAAACGATCCCACAGCGTTTGTAATTGTTTTCAAGGGGTTAATCGGTTCGAATCCCACAAACCAAACCGACCCTAAAGTGTCCGCGGCCTATCTCGAGTTCGCCCCAGAACGACACGGATAATCAATTGTATGTTTTTGGTAGCAGAGTACCTTATTGATATCCAAGATGGTTACAAAAACAATGGCGGCCGTCGACTAAAGCCGCTCCTTCCAGGAAGACATAGCTGCTAATAAATAACTGCAGGACCGTGTCAAGACAGGCCGCAGACACTTTAAAGGGAAATATTCGGGTTAACTTCCGAATTGAGACAGCTAGATCTAAGGATTGAGTTGAATACAGTTTTCTCCCCAACTGTGACGTAAAATAAAAGTATAGACATCAGCGATGTCAATCAAAATACCAATCTCAATCAGTACCTCCCAGAATATACAATCCAATCTAACACAACAGTCGTGACTGTTAAAGATAGTTTGGGCTCCAAACTTGATGGCGTCTTGTTACCTCAGCCATTTAGTATACCTTCCAGAACTATTACCAGAACTCGGAAAAGTCAACAAGACTTCCAAAGAACGGAAGTTACAACATTTTTGATATTATTGATGGACTTTCGTGAGGCATCGTATACAACAGCCAACAGCGCTGTTGCTTTAGATCTCGCTCGCGATATGACTGTCTCTACTTACTCTGGAAACAGTTCTCCGACATGAGTCAAGAGTGTGTTGCGAAATTTATTTCGGACTATCAACGTTGAAAACATGCCACCCCAACGAAGTCCCACTGATGACGTTACTTATGAATTCAAGTCCAAGAATAAGATGACGTCAGATTTTACCAATCCATTGTAATTTTAAAAGTAATTCCCATCGTTTGCTAAATTAATGATGTTGTGTGACCAATTATTGCAACAATATGTAACCTACAAATTGTTCGTAGTTAATGTGCGTCATCAATTATAATCGCTCGAGCTCGCTTGGTTTTCTATTTATTTATTTATTTATTGAATCTTACAGGAGTCTATCAGCCGGTGGCCGGTGGCCGGTGGTTGAATGACTGGTTTTCTATCCAGTGCTCTCAACAATGATAGGGTGAACCGAATTTGAATTCATTCCGCCTCTGTCCACCAACCATCCCGGTCTACAAGGTAATTCGGCCAACTTAATTAGAATTATTCCCAATTTTCCTCTAAGTCCTCAACGTAAATTCACACCAGTCCAACCCTGTTGTTTGTGCATCACAGCAACCCCGTTATTAGCAGATTTATTTATAACTAAAGGCAAACAATAACTCCAATACTGTTGCTATTCCGTTAGACCCTAAGTAAGCCTAGATTCCCTGACATTCGAAGTAGGCCCTAAGCAGATGTACAGTGTCCCCGTGTAAGGGCACGTTTACGCCACGGCTCACTTTTGCGTTCTCGCAGCTAGAAGCTAGAAATCACCTCAAATTCCAACATGGCGGCGGTTTTATGTCTGCCGCCTCGCAACGAAAACAGCAAATGACGTGAATTCAAAAGCGTTTGGGAAAATTGTTTCGTCATGAGGAATTCTTTATATTATTGGCACGGATTATAAGACTGCAAGTATTTACTCAAACGATGTCGGATTTAGCTAATCCACTTAGCGTTGTTACCATGGCAATGTCACCTTTGCCATCGCGATTGAGTTTTAGCTGCGAGAATGCAAAGGTAAGTCGCTGCGTAAACGCGCCCTAAGTCAGGCGAGCCCGAGCCCTCCAACGCTCCAAATTATAATTAAAACATCATGCGGACTGATCCCAGACTTTTGCCTCTTTTTCTCCAGCTTAGTTTAAACTAAAATCCATCCCACACGTAAAATCATAGCTCCACCCTTAGCTGCGGCGTTAGTGCTGAGGCCCAGACGGACGTACCAATAATCGCCACAGTGGGTAAAGGATGAGTCATCGCTGACGTCATAACCAAGCTTTAACAACACTTCATTTCGAGCCAAACTGTTTAGAACAGTGACGAGTCCAATGGGTAGTTTGTTCCACATTATGTTTGCAGGAAATTGACTGTATAACGGCACGTTTTCTTGCACTACGAGTGCAAAAACATGTAGGTAACACTCTTGTAGACTCTACACAGTTACTGTTAAAACCTACGAGTTGGAAAGTTACGTGTTTTTTACACACGTAGTGGAAGGAAACGTGGCGCCATAAGGTCGGTTTCTTGCAAACATAATGTGGAACAAACTATAGGGCAGTGACACAACGTAGTATTATTGTGTATAACTCTATGCTGGAGCCTTAATGGGTTAGCTGCAAGGGGCACTGCGGAGAGAAACAGACGGGCGTCATACTGAAGGCGATGCTGTGAAGAGTGATTTCTTAGACCCAAAACGCGTGATATTTTGTTGTTGGAGAAAACAACGTTATTTTAAGCCTAAGAAATCCGCTCTTCCGTTGTTTTTCCCTCCATTTTTGTGTAGTGCACCTTGTAGTTATGCCCTCCAAAACCCATACTAGTGCCAATATGGCGGCAAATATCACTGCTCTATAGTTTTAGAAGGTAGTAAATATGTATTCCATTGCATGCGTTTCAACCGGGAAGTCTGGTTTGGTTTATCGATTTTAACTCGCATGCAAAACAGGTTGGGAACCAGGTCTTTTGCACCGTGAGACACGATTATTCCATTATGCGTCCAAAACTCTACATTTGTATAACTTTCTGAAGTGGGGGGAACAAACAAAAATGTCGAAATATGCTTCCCCAGAGTGGTAATTGTTGATGAATGGCTCATAATTATTACTCGCGTCGAAATTGTATCGCAAAATGTTTCTGCCCTTTTTTTTAATGCTTTCTGATGCCTATCGTTAATTATATTTCTCATTAGTTTAAATTCCGTTGCTTAAATTTAAAAAAGCGGAATTCTAATTTGTTGGCTTTTTCATGGTCGAGTGCGTTCCCGGTGACGTAAAGACCCGGTTCTTTTTTCTTTGTGTTTATCAAAAATGGAATCTTTCGAAATCAAGTCAACAACTCGAGCAGACTATAACAGAACACGGTCTCGACAACAATAATTATCTGCATTACGTTAAATGTACGGGAAGGCGTAATTCTCTGCAAATAAACAAATAATTTTTACAAATATTAACAAATGAAAGCAATATGGTTGTGAAATACCAATAAAAACATGTTGTTATTGCTGTTCTTTTTTTTAATTGACTTGGGTTGATTTATTTCTTTGCTTTAAGCTCGTTGACAGAATACAAACTTTAAAAAAAAATCGAGAGTAGCCGTTGACTATACAAACAAAATTTGTACACCCAGTTTCAGTAATCGATGCTTTTTATATGTCAGATAACAAAAACGAACTCGTTTCATGGTTAAGGTCAGTTTTAACTGAACCGAGGTCAAATCTGGACAGGAACACGAAATAAGCTTCTCCTGCGGGGTTTTAGATACTACAATGTTGCACTGTTTATAGTCCACAAGAAAACTTATTGGTGCATCAAAAGGTTTTCCATTACTTTACTCGATAACCTAACACAGTGAACTATTAGAACTTTTCATTACAGGGTTAACGAATTTCTACCAGGAAATATCACAAAATTGTCGTTAGCTGATTCTGATAGCCCATAGCTGATTCCGTGCACCATGAACCTAAAAAAAAATAATGTTTTTCGGCTCAAAGTGTATAATAATAATGTATTAATAATAATATTTTCCCCTCAGAGAGTGGGCAGGACCTGGAAGGGTGGTGAGCCACTGATACTAAGCTTGTAATTTGTCTGGAAGGCAAGGAAGGATAGGGAAAAAAAATTATGGTCGACGCTTCAGAAAATGGTTAAGAGGTAACTTGTCCAATACACGACGGAACCCAGACATCGTTTTCATCGAGAGTGCCTCCTCAGTCAGGGAGTTCCAAACAGGAATCACACGAACAGCAAAAAAATTCTTTCGACAGTCCAGACGGGAACTTTGGACAAACAGCTTCCAGGAGTGGCTCCAAGTCGATTTCATAGGACAAAAATCAAAAAAGGGCAAATCCATGGATAAGAAGCCCCGCAATATTTTGTAGGTAAGAATAAGGTCAAATTTGAGCCTACGGAGTTTCAATGATTCAAGTCTCACGAGATCCAGACAACCTCTTAGTAAAGCGACGCTGGACCGATTCGACCAGTTCAATATCTTTTAATAGGTAATGGGACCACACCGGAGTCGCATACTCCAGTAGTGGACGCACAAACTCCTTGAAAGCCCAGACCTTAATAGGCAAATTTCCAGAGGTGAAACACCTGTTTACGATTGCGAGTCGACGAAAAGCCAATGAAACCATTTTCTGACAATGGAGGGACGATTTTCGATCAGTAGTGAACCAGATGCCCAAATCTCGTACCTCAGACACCGACGGTAAAATCGTACTATCCAAGTGATATGTGATGAAGATTTTGTAGGCCAACGTGGAAAGAGTGGCATTTGGGAATGGATAAAGGTCGCTGCCAAGTAGTGGCCCATTTTGAGACCAAGTCAATTCCTGTCTCTAGTGACAGGGTGTATTCAGTAGATAGAATGATCGAACCCAATTTATGGTCGTCAGCGAGTTTTAGACCATAAGTACAATTATTGTCACAAGTAAGATCGTTAAGATAAATTACAAAAAGCAGTGGGCCCAGGACTGAGCCTTGGGAAACACCACTAGTAATACATGTGCTCGACGACAAAGAACCCTCAACAAGTACTTGTTGTGTGCGATTGTTTAAGAATACCGAGATCCATTTCCAAAGGTCACCACCAATACCACACGTGTGGAGTTTAAAAAGCAATTTGCGGTGGACAACCGACTCAAAAGCTTTCTTGAAGTCAAAATAGATGGTATCAGACGGGACACCAATGTCAAGAGAATTTGTCCAGTGGTCAAGCACTAGCAGGAGCTGATGTGTTGATGAGCGGCCCGGCATAAAACCAAACTGGTCTAGGTGGATGAGAGCAGCGTCTTGTAAAAAAGACAGAATATGATTGCGAATAATTGATTCCATAATTTTACACGCAACTGATGTCAGAGCAATAGGGCGATAATTATTGACGTCCAATGGAGTACCTTTCTTGAAAACTGGTAGAACTAGGGCCGAGCGCCACATGGAAGGGAGATGCCCCAAGTCGAAAGAAAGTTTGAAAAGTTTTGGAAGTGTGTAGCAAATCTCGGCAGCTATTTGTTTGTAGAAGAAGGAGGAAAAGCCATCAGGGTCACGTGCATGGCTTGGTTTTAATTTTGTGATAATATGTTTAATTGAACTTGGTTCAAAAGATACCGCTGAACACTGAACAGCGGCAGTTCTTAACATGGTGTCTGGAATGAGGATAGCATCATCGTCCTTTATACCATTAGATGCGAAAACAGCACTCAATGCTTCCACTTTGTTTCGGTTTTCCGTAATGTAAATGTCCCCACTTTTAAATGGCGGCAGGGTACGAGATGATCCAGTTTTCTGTTTGTATAACCGGTATAGGGCCGATGTATTTCCCTCCTTGGTAGCAGCAGATTCGCGTTTACAGTGCCAAGCCTCCACTAAGGAGGAGTACTGTCTGAGATATTCGTTATAGGCTGAAAGGGAATCGGTATTCCGATCAACTTTGTAGCGTTTCCAAAGCTTCAGCTTAGTATTACGCAGTTTCAAGATGTTGACTGGGACTTGGTTGGGCACAAAGCTCTTCCGACGACCGGGTTGCCTACAGTAATCTACGTGATTGCTCAAGATTCGATGGAAACAGTCCCAAGCCTGGTCGATATGGAGAAGAATATCAAAAATTTGTTTATCCCAGTCGAGTGTTGATAAAGATGAATTTAACAGTTCGAAATTTATGCGACCAATCGACCCTCCAATCCAGCCACTGTCAGATGAAAACGTGCAATGGACACGGAAGGTTACCATGTTATGGTCACTATTTCCCAGATGCTCCTCCACAGATACATCGTAAATCAAACGATCATCTTGAGAGAATACCAGGTCGAGAATGTTACTACCACGTGTAGGAACATCTACCAGTTGGTGTAACCCAAGAGGTGCAATCTGTTCTAGGAAGAAACGGTGGTGATTATCGCTTGCTGAACAACATAACCAGTCAACGGTGGACAGATTTAAATCGCCGAGCAAGATATTTGAGTAATTAAGTTTGAACGAATTTACGATATACGCACCTAATTTAGCAATAAGCGAATCTACATAACTATCAGGTAAATAACAAAGAACAAAGTTAAGCAATTGCCACTGGTATATCTAGCTTATGCAATATCAGCAGCCTACCACCACGGGATCCGCGGTCCAACCTCACCACTCCATATTTCCATTTACCCACAATCATCGCATTGGTAATACCTGCATGTAGCCAGGATTCCACCACGAAAACCAAGTCAAAAAAGTCCCTCGACAGAAGCACTTGAACACTACCCATATTTCTAACCAAACTTCTAGCATTCAGTGAGACACAGCAGAGTTCTCCCACAGAATTGAGACGGTTTAGATGAACATTTAATGCAATGGGAGTGTTCCCAACTAGATTTGTTGGTTTTCCGATGGTGTGTGTAGATTTATGAGTTCGCACTGCAAAATTTCCTTTCCTCGGCTAGTCAAAGTGGATGACGTCACGTGCCATGAGTGTGCGGTCAGCACAGATTTCACTATCGAGTGACACAAAATTGAAGTTTCGATTTATGCACATCTTTCGGAGTAACACATGTGTATGAGGGATGCATTTATCAACCTCCCTATGTTGTTGACCAAGTCGCGGAAAAAGACCAATTGCAGATATCTTAGATGAATCCGAATAGTAATCCGAATGGAAAAAAACGGTAATCCGAATAGTTCTAATAGTTCGTTGGGTTAGGTTATCAAGTCATGTATTTTTCATATTGGTAAAAGTTCAATTCCGTCAGCTTGATATTCTGGCATTCTACTTTCCGCCTCTTCAATGGCCATCTAGTTCCCGCTGTGACTGAATACGCAGGGTGGCTAAAATGCCGTTTTGACTGTTAAGGTTACGAAATTAGCTAGAAGTATTAACACTACGCTAAGAAACACAATGAAACCAACATCGTGAACAGCTATTGTGAGCACGGCGTATCTTGAGTCGTGCAAGTATTTTGTGAGTGGCTACGTCTTCCTGGATGGGGTGGCTTTAATCGATGGCCGCCATTGTTTTTGTAACCATCTTCGATATCAACAAGGCACTCTGCTACTGAAAACGTACAATCGATTATCTGTGTTCGTTCTGCGGAGAACTCAAGATAGGCCGCGGACACTATAGGGATGGCAACTGTGCAGCAATAATGACGAAAAATCACGAATAAACGTACCATCATGAGTCCGGGAAATGAAATGGGCTTCTCAATCCACTCCAGATTGTACCTCACTTTCTGTATGAATTGACGTTAATTGACGTTCATAAACGTCAATTCATACAGTAAGTAAGCTACGATCTTGAGTGTCTACTGAACTGAAGTCCAATCCAAAGACGTGGGTTCAATTCCCGAACTCATGATGGCACGGGAAGTTTTTTTTGTCGTTATTGCTGCTCACTTATCATTCTGAGCTGTTCACAGTGTAGGATCTATTATGTTTCTTTTTTTATTCATGTTCTGCTGGATTCCAACATAATTTCCACTATATTTCCTTTGGCACCTTCCAAGAAAGGTATCCACTAAAACTTAACAAACACCCAATTTCACTGCAGTTTCATTTCTCTTCAGTCATAAAAGCAACAATTGCTTACTATGTATGGCTTCCTTTATGGTCTCTTTGAGAATCAAAGGAAAATTGTCGTAATTATATTTCACTCCTGCAAAAGAACACTTTTACATTTTCAGCCATTCGGACCATTGATATACATTTTATGATCATGATGATTTTGAAAAATTAACTTAACACCGACTATATTTGTTTAGGTTTATCCTTCAGTAAAAATAACATAGTACAGTAGCTTCCTTTAGTTCCTCCGTTATCTTATTTCCGACAGACCTTTATATTATTTACCGTGTTTGTGTAAATTTATTTTTATAGGTTTATATGCGACCAAAAAAACCTTTTTTTTTGCATTATCTGAAAATGAAATTTAACAAATTTCTTTTCTGACGCAACCATAGTAAATAAACAATTGCCCCGGGCACTTCGGCCATTTTGATTCCTATTTTGATGCTCGCAGAATACAAACCAATTTGTTTGAACCAATTTTCCAAATCTAGAAATGCAAGTGAGCAAATAGTAATGAGTACGTAAATACATTAGAAATAGCGTCGAAAAACGAAACCAAAAAAAAAAAACTAATTCTTTCCAGAATCTTCATTTTTTCCATACAGGAAACTTTCGGTTGCACAGGACGTGAATCCAAAAGTGTCCTTTTTCGTTACTTTGTTGTGCAACACTTGTTTTTAACATTAGCGCTAAAATGTAATGTTTTTCAGTTATTTTTCTCCAACTCTTAATTGCGATGAATTTATTAATATGAGGAGTCGAACATTTTTTTCTTTCGGGACTTTTGCTAATTAATTTTCTCATTAAACTGGAGAAGCAAACGAAGAAACTTAACGCGTTTGTTTGTTCGATGCTGATTGCTCAGGTGCGATGGGGGGTCATTAATTAAATGACAATATCGCTTGGTTTAATTTGACCTTCGTTAAAAAGATAAATGAATTTTCACAAATTGCAAGACTAAATGCAATTAATTATAGACTTACAAATTCCTTTAACGAGCGAGCAACCTTCACACCACGGCGATGCGTGTCCGACGAGTTATTTAGATCATTGCACGTAACTTTGTTTACATACAATCGTCTTTATTATATGGGCCAAAAAAACTCTGTTCGTTTTTTATTAATCTGCACGCTACTTACAATTTAATTAGTTACATTAAAGTCACATGTTCTGCTACTACATTCCATACTGTTCGGTGACTATGACTGATGAAAGTAATATTTACCTTTTGAGATATGACGAACTAATTCCCGGGCTCAAGACGGGCCTCGCCCCCATCTTTGGTTTACGGGAAGAGAAGAGTCCTCGAGGCATGGTCGTGCTCATGTCAATTGTTTCCTTACGTATTTCCAAGCGAAATTGTCCTTCATCGTAAGGAGATATGCTAACCAGTATCAATTTGCGATGCTGGCTAGTGAAGTGACTTTAAATTATTATCAGCTATTCGGTCACTGCTTAAATTGACGTACCAAATCAGCATAACAACTTCAGTTTTAAATAAAACCGAAGACCACGCCACACAAACAAAAAGAAAAACACGTGACTTTTCGCCCCATCAACGTGGCGGTCATGCGACACAAAATAAACACACCAATTCTTATCGTCCTCCACCACCCAGCACAAGAATTTGTGTTTTCAATCTGTGTCCGATGACGGCATGTGTTCTGCCTTTTATTTGTGTGGCGTGGTCTTCATTTTTCGTTAAAGACTGAACTTGTTATGTGTGAACACAAGCAAACATGTTTACTTATAGTGTTTATTATGGCTAAAAGGACTCCTTAAAAAAAGTGGTAATGTGGAAGGGGGGGGGGGTTTAATACAATGTTATACGTGATTCGTATATAAAAATGAAGTGTTATTAGGGAAGATATTCTTAATGCTACAATTTGTAGTGCTGTGTTTCTTACCATTTTAGTGATAAACAGTCATTTAGGTAAAAATCCAAAGAATGGAGAAATTCCTCCAAGAAAAAAAGAGATTTGTTGACAAGGTTGGTTCCCACCAAATTAAAGTCTGCAGCATCTAGTCCTATCGAGTTCTCTCTCGCAGCAAGAAAAAGAATGTACTAAGCAATACCTGCAAACACAACAAACAAGTCACGTGCCTCCTTTATTGAGTAAAAATTTGGGACATCCTACGTGCACCTGGGATCAAACTGTAAAGATTAACGATATTACTGTCACTAGATGGTGCCAGGGTATTTTATTTATATTCTGCCGTGGCGTCACCTAGTGGTATTAATATCGTTCTTTTTTATAGCGTTCTAATCCAATGAGGTTATTTCTCACACCACTGCTTCCACAAGCTCCCCTTTATAAGATGGTTTTCACGCTTTATTTTGAGCATTCGAGTAAGTGTGAGCAACGTAAGGGGTTTGAAACCTTCCCCCTTTTCTTTATTTCTAGGTAACAAATGGCGGATTGTTGTTGTTTAATTAGATGGACTGAAAGATGGGCCTGTTGCTTCACTGAAACACTAAAACCCCTGAAGCGTGAAGTGAAGACTGATGATTTTCAAGCTGAACCTTAAAACGTGGGAGGAACGACGGGCCAAGCTAAATCTATTCACGCAGCTGACTTTTTGGAATCTTGCCCAAAAGTATTTGGCTCCAAAGAGATGAACCCTGTCTCAATCTTTGCTGAGTCTGCTTCGGTTGAAAATATTCCAAACATGCACATTCTTGAGACGAACAACCCGTCTACCTGGAAAAAAAAATACACCATCTTGACTCCCGTGTCTAGGAATATTGCCAAATCTTAAAGTGTGTTTGTCTCTTCCAATCTCATATTTTATCAGCTTTGTCATTTTAACCTACAACCGTCTAAGTGGAGAGACGTGGAATTGAGGCAACAAGCTAATTGGTTCGAGAAAAAGTGTTTAGTGAGGAAGCCAAAAATCCTTTCGTTAGTTGATTTGTTTTTGTCTATGCACTATGATGAGAAATAAACAGATTCAAATCAAACTTGGCACTTGGAACCTTGAAAAAAATCACTTCAATGCGGAAGTTGAAGGACTAATTGGAAAAAAATTCTTAAAATGAAAAAAGCTCCCTTTTGCTGTATATGAAGTATTATATCCGCTAAACCGCTAATCTGTACAATAAACCGTCTGTGTGAGCAGGAATTGCTGCGTGCTGTTTTTAGTGAGGAAGCCAAAAATCCTTTCGTTAGTTGATTTGTTTTTGTCCATGCACTATGATGAGAAATAAATAGATTCAAATCAAACTTGGCACTTGGAGGCTTGAAAAAAAATCACTCCAATGCGGAAGTTGAAGGACTCATTGGAAAAAAATTCTTAAAATGAAAAAAAGCTCCCTTTTGCTGTATAAAGTAGTATAAACCGCTAATTTATACAATGAACCGTCTGTGTGAGCAGGAATTGCTGTGTGCTGTGTTTATAATTTGATAATCACAATTTATGATTTTTTATGTATCTTACAATTTTGATTCGGCGATCTATTGGCGTTCATCCTTCCATTTTCACAGCAATTGATTTCAGAAACGTCGGTCGCAGATAAATTGTTGGTGAATGTATTTTATTGGAATGGGGTAGACAGACAGTACCCTCTTTAAGCCGGTTTTAACAATAACTTATGCATTAGGCCTAAAGCGAATGAATTAAAGACGTAGGGAGAAACATTAAAAAGAGCGAATAAAAAGTATATAATAAAACGTAGCATTAACGAAGTATTAACATAGAATTAGCAAGTTTTTTTTGTAATTTCAAACTGATTTTATTCTACAGCGGAGCAGTGACGAGGCTCTAACCTTATTTATTCAGTAACTGCAAATGAGCCCACGTTCAAAAACCACGGTTTAATCTGTCCTATTTTAGACAGATTCTTCACTTCTGTCTTGATCGTAGGATTCCCGGTTCGAACCCCTGGATTTTCCCCTTCCCTTACGTCTGTCAACTTATAAAAACAATTTAGTAGAATTTTAATTTTGAACCGTTTTATTTATACAAGTATTAGTGTACTTTAGGTGACGTAAGACCTTTCCCTAACCTTTTCCATTCTAGATCAAAAGCTCTTTTTCTGCATTCGTGGTAGTGGATGTACTGGAGGTCATGTCTTTAAACTAACAGTATAGCAGCATTAAAAAAGAATGCAGAAAACACTTCTTCTCAAACCGTGTGGTGCATGCGTGGAACTGCCTACCATTGGGGGTGGTGAACTCCACCAGTCTACGGCAATTTAGACAAGGTCTCAGAAAGACTGAAATTTTTTATAGTGTGTCTGATTTTAACCTACTACAACTGTGTGATAGCAACAGCATTCAGAAGCCATCTGCGTTTTTTTTCATGTTCTTCTATATTAACATCATACACGGCGATAGTGTATATGTGATTGAAGTCCTCTCTCCAGCAAAACTAAAACCATTAATTTCTCCGTTTCTATTCAATATATTTCGACCAAACTTGGCCAGATAGTAGATAGCCACTTTTCCAAACTTTACACCAACTTTTATGGAATTCCGTGCAAGAGTAAACGTAGGAAGCCACACGTAAGTTTGAAAACTGT
Source organism: Lithobius niger (assembly GCA_023313725.1). Classification (NCBI taxonomy): domain Eukaryota; kingdom Metazoa; phylum Arthropoda; class Chilopoda; order Lithobiomorpha; family Lithobiidae; genus Lithobius; species Lithobius niger. Next base: position 25,790 of record JAHWFP010133761.1, read on the forward strand.
TCACTTGTTGTTGTTGTTATGGTTCTTGTTCTTGTTCTTCTTGGCTGACACGGTTTCAGAAAAAAACTACTGCGCCTACCTAAAATCTGAAACATGATCTGAGCCAGAAATTTCCCTGGGCTTCAACCATACAGGGACCACTTTTTCAATTGGTCGATCCATTCTGGAGTTGCGGGACCCCAAACGATCATTTTGAATATTTTACATTGTTTTAACCATTGTATTTAGAGAACAACATAGGGCCATAGGGACATAGGGCCTTAGGGCTTCGGGCAGATGACCAGGAGTGGTTAACGCTCGTTAAACCCTTTAACCCTTTAAACCCTTTTTTTTTAGAGAACAATGCCACTCAGCAAACTCCAGATCCTTTCTTCGTGCATGCAATAATCGACTGCATGCATAAAGCTTTATAGCACGACACCATAGCCGTAAAAAAGGTACACGGATTACAAACTAAAACGTCAAGTGTGCCGTAAAAAAAGGGTTATGTGATTGAAGTTTCGTTTTACTTGTTAAACTGTACACGGATAAAAATTGGTGATTTTTAATTGAAATAATCAAATGTACAATTCAGAAAATTGCATCTGTTTAAGTGCTGTTGTGCTTTACGTAATGTATATGATTGGTAAAGCACAACAGTTTAAAAAGATGCAATTTTCTGAATTGTACATTTGATTATTTCAATTAAAAATCACCAATTTTTATCCGTGTACATTTTAACAAGTAAAATGAAAATCCATTCATATAACCCCTTTTTTTACGGCACACTTGACGTTTTTGTTTGTAATATTAGTTATAATTGATATTAATTGCTACAATTGTTTTCCTGTAATTATAATTTTTAGGACAGGAGTTAGTGGATAGTGAGTTTCCCTTCTGGACTTCCTGTTGCCAATTTTTGGTAATAAATTTATTGTTATTATTATTAAGACTAATAAAATTAAAACAAAAACCCTAAAGATATTCGAAACACCCACATTCTTGAAGTGAGCCACCGTCTAGGCTCCCCGAAAAAAAAATACTCCCTGAGACTCGTGCCTGGGAAAACTGCCAAATTTTACTTTTATCTCTTTCAATCTCGTATCTGACGAAAATAGTCGGTTAGGATACAACCTTATAATTGGTTTGTGATGGACTCGCGACAACACGCTAATTGGTTCTTGAAAATGCCTTACAGCACCGTTGAAAAAATAATAAATTGGTTCGTTGCTTGATTTGTTTCTCTTCCTCATTAACAATAAGATCAGAATCAAACTTGGCACTTGTAAGTTGAGAAAGTATATAAACAAATTAAAACATGCTAATGCAATTTGCGGTGGGCTTATCTCTAGTTTCGAACGAATTAAAAGAGAAATGACGCAGGCAAACTGATTATCCTAGTTGAAAAATGTCCTAGTGGGGAAAAAAAAGCATGGTAATGGAGGTGTGGCAGTGACACGCAGCTGTGTGAGGTGAAGTAGGAAAAGAGGACCAGTCTTTACAAAGTCTTTGCAAAGTCAATCAATTAAGGCACTATAACACACTGTTTTTTTTCTTTTTTTATTGACACTTTCATAGTGGCTCAATTTTACATTTTTTGGTTTTTAATGTACCTGCCTTTTTTGTTGTCCTTGCCTACATGACTGGCTACGCCATCGGGTACCTTATGGTCCCTGGAGGTCTAACCTTGGTGGTAAGGCAGTCGTGCCCCTTTCCTTCCCGTTACTGACTATATACATTTTTGTTTTATCTTTTTTTAATTTAGGCTGGGTGTTAGTGGCACCTGTGCCCTTTCCAGCCCTGTTGCACATTTTGCAACAAACAAATTTTATTTATTTATTTATTTATTTATTTATTTATTTATTTATTATTTATTATTAGGGTTCCAGGTTAGCGTAACGAGCCCCGACTACGGTGCCACTCCAATTCTTGCAGTATGACTGAATTTTTTTTTTAAACATAAATATTTAGATTCACAATGACATGTTGTAAATCGTCAATTCGTCATCATTTGAAGGTGAAAACAGTAAAATTTCTGAAATAAACTTACGTGAACATTTTTTACAACTCAACCAATCTCACCTACGAAGTACTTATTTTTCTGAAAAACAAAAATGCCCAATTTTCAGACCTCTCGCACAGCAGGTTGTCAACTAAATGCTCGTTATGTTGAATAACGTTACCAACTGTTCAGGTTGACCTTCGCAGTTTTTATTGTTGAGCTGTTACTGAATGTAGCAATCATCAATTATTGGCAACCTGCCGTGCAGGAGGTTATGAAAATTCGGCACTATTTAATTTTCAAGAAAATTAAAAACATTGATGTTTGTTAGTTGTAAAAAAACATCTCCATGTGTAATTGTGTATTCATTTCAGAAATTTTAATCGTACTTATACGTTATTTCACAAGATATCAATTTTTTAATCGAAATATTTACTAGAGTGTAGTCGTCAAGGCCTCTGACACCGACCCGGATTCAAAATCTTGCATTTTGTTTATGCAGACTTTTCCAAGAGATATTGAATCTTCTATTGAAATCTTGAAATCTTAAAACCTCGGAGATTTCTCGGTTTTCCCCTCCCACTTACTACAGTTTTTTTCTTTTATCGAAAAGGTTCAACGTTGAGCCAATTCATCTCTACGATTGTCACATGTTGATCGTCGACTTTCCTTGTCGATTGTGGCATGTAAAATAACCTCAGAATTTCCAACAAAACTGCCATTGTTTTTCACGAGATAACCTTAGTATTTCAAAGGGACGTTAATCCGAATGTTTTCCCTTTTTTTTTTTATCAACACGAGCATTAGTTTGCTTCAGGTACCTCCAGGTAAAAAAATACACATAAAAAAATTGAAAGTATTTGAAATATGCACATTCTTGAAGTGAGAAACCATCTATCGGGGAAAAAAATACTTTTTTACTCCTGTGTCTAGGAATAGTGCCAAATTTTTTTAGGTAGTCTGTCGCTTTCAGTCCCGTATCTTCCAAACTTCGACAGCTAAGTTACGACCGCTTAAGTGGAATGTGATGGAAACTGGGGCAACAAGCTAATAGTTGGCAAAAGTGTGTTTAGTACGCCTTGCCAAAAGTATAAATTGGTACGTTGGTTGATTTCGTTCTCTTCTCCATTGGTTGTAACAGTTAGATTGAAATCAAAATTGGCACTTGTAAGTTTCGAGAAAAACCACACACAAAAAAAAATGGAGTCTGTGGTAGGCTTATCTCTAAATTTTGGGATTAACCAAAACGAAGAGCGAAGGTGATTGAACAATGACTGTAAAAAGCATGCTTTCAAAAATATAGGCATTTACTTTGACGGTGAAAGCACAACGATGATGGTCATGGCAGCTAGGCGGTGGCAGAACTCAGCCTAGTTGCCTGAATAAAATGATACGAGTGGTAACTGGAAAGGATATCTTGCCGAAGTTCCAGCTAGTTAATGCTGACGTGGTAGGGTGGAGGCAGCCAGGCTGCTTCAACAGCTATGGAAGCTATTCTGGACATCATTTTTTCTCCTACCATGATGAGAGGTGTCCAGGCACGAATCAAGGGATTTTGTCCTTCTCCTTGCTCTCTGTCAAGTAATATAAAAAATTAAGCCGTTTAATAACAGGATCATTTGCTTCTGGTTGTGTTACAACTCACAATCCTTTGACATAAATGTATGGAGACAGTGTGAGGAAAGGACTTGAGCTGTGCCAACACACAAATACAAATACTATGCTTTAAATAAAGAATAAAAGGGCAAAAAATAAACACAAACCTTGAAAACCTCCAAGCAAGAAGAAAATATCTGGCAGAGCAAACGTAGACAACAAAAAAATTAATTAACCCCTAAAAAAACAAAAAACGTAGTGCCGCAATATTTTATTTACTAATTTTTCTATATTTATAACAAGGCCCACCTTAAAATAGTGTAATAATTAGGATAAGCGAAGTAAAATAGGCTCGGAAGTAAAATACATTAGCTAAATATATTGCAATTTGTGTTGATCTAACACTAAGAATAGAGACACGTTATGTCTTATGTCCGTGCACATTTTACCGCATAAAAGATGCTAAAACCTTCATTGAAGCAAAACAAACTACAAACTACAAACTACAAACTACAAACTACTCAAACTACAAACTTTGAGGCAAAACACCTGAATATCGTACAACCTGACTGCAAAATATCGTAGTACTTGAATACGGCGTCAAACCTTGTTAGCGAATTTTTTTTTTTAAATAATTAATGATGGCCGGATAGTTAGCAAGATAGCCTCATTAGTGTACCAGGTTGAAGGCTGGCTTAGTCCCTTATTTGTGAATTCGGGAAGATTAGGGCAACAGGTGCATTCGTGCTCCTATCGAATGATTAAAAGATCCTACTGATTTACTAGCAAAATATTCCCAAACCACCATTAGATAAAGTAGTTGTTAGTCTTTAAAAAAAGGCAAAGAAAAATATTTGGATTTCCCTTTTCTTTTTCAAAGAATAACGACGGGCCCAGTACTGAGCCTTGTGGTAGAGCACTCCTTACTATATCAGACTGTGTTTTTAAATAGCAGGCTATGCTTTTAAATAACTCTCTCTTCTACCGCTAAATGCGGTAATGGATTTCAAGAGTATTTTAATTGGCATCGTTAAATTCAAAGATTTTGACATTTGTTTTTAAAGGATGCGAAGTGCATCTATTGAATCAACAACGATTAAGTTTCATGAGGCGTTTTTTTTTAACGGTTTTCTAAAATTTTTTTTATATGTCGCGAAGTTTCGTGAGTCAACAGTTGTACATTTGTAGGCGCGTTTGATCTACCAATGTTGTTGTCTGTCGCCGCAACGCTTTTTTTCCCCAGTTTTTTTTATTTTTTTCCATTTTTTTTTTCATTTAACGGAATGTACACAGTTGAGGAGAGAGGGTCTTTGCTTGTGTAAACATCCCCCATACGAGTTATTTGGTTGCGTGGCTGAGAAGTGGATGGCTAATTTTAGATAATCGGTTGAGCGGTAAAGTCTTTTAAAAATGTGGAAGCGTCGTAACATCCAATGAATGCTAATTTTGGATGTCACTCTAAATAACAACGACGGCACGTCTGGAAATGATGAAAAAAAAATAAATCCAACTGCTTAATCTTGCGTTATCACTCAGGTTTATATTAATTTTCGGTAACAATTTTAGAATTCAAGGCAAAAGTTACATACAGTATGGTATTTGTTTCTAAAATTATTACTTTGAGGCGTAAACCCCAGGAAGAAAACGAAACCTCGTATATAGGAAATAATACGCTTAGGTTGGGCAAGCAAATTCATCATTATGCACTACAATGAAAGAGGGCGAGCGACCGACAATGTCAAACAAACGGGTGTGGCCTGTAACAATCAGTAACAATCGAAATATTGCTTTAATAATGCTACCTCTTAAAGCCGATTTGAAGAGTTTCAAAGTTGGTTTAGTAACAATCACTGCATGCACGACCGTTGTTGGATTTATTGCGCTTGGTATCAGAACTGAGAAACGGGCAATTGAGCGTCCACCATTGAAAAAAGACATTTACTTCCATAACAAAAAAAAATCAGCACGAGTTAAAATGGAGGGGGAGCAGGGATGGGGATATTCAGACCACTCAATAGGGGTATCCGGGGTCGGGGACGGGGAAAGCGGTGCGGGACGGGAAAGGGGTTACGGGCGGGGGGGGGGGGGGCATGGGGGAAAATCAGACCGCAGGGGAGTTCGGAGGAGGAAGCAGGGGGCAGTCGGCACCCTTTTCATTCCATACTGCCCACTACGGTATTTCGCTCAGGTGCGGGAACCGGCTAGACCGGCGTATGTTACATCTAGTACATCTAGTTTTAGGATATCGTCATGCCACGGATTTTTGCACCCGATGTGGAAAGGCGAGCATTTGGAATCAGCAAGGGGCAGTTCACTGCAGTTGAAAGATCATGTTTCTTTCTGTGCAATAATTATCAGTAGCAAGTTTGTGGTGATTGCTGATATCACAGTGATATTGAGATGTACTTTTACTGCATCAACACTTGGTGTAAGAAAAAAAGTTTTGCTAACGTAGCACTGAAATAAAAAAA
>JAHWFP010133761.1:31847-49613 GCA_023313725.1 Lithobius niger
TCCATTTCAATCTAGTGCCCCTTGCAGCTATCTCTCATGTAGCCAATATGACGTCACTTGACGCTACTCTAATGGTAGGCTATAAAGTTTTACACACATTTTAATCTAACTCTCTTTATTACAGACAGAATAACGTACACACTACATTACTTACCTAGACAGAGTATGGTTTAGTGACAAAATTCCCACTTGTAAATATACAGCATATGAACTGTAATGTGCGTGCGGTTCAGAGTGTGTATTTTATGGATATTTCTGCTAAAGTTATGTAGCAGTTAGCTTCACATTAAATAGTTAATTGGCCTTAATTGTTTTACCCTCTAACCAGCCATCTTTCTGCCGTAACAATGAGTCCTTAATTTAAAAAGTGATAACTTCACGTTAATCGCAGTCCGCCCTTCCGTAACGGAAGTTCTAATGGAGGTTAAGTTACATTTCACGGGAAGTGACACATTACGTAACACACGCTTATTAACAATTTAACCTCTTCCGTAAGTGTCACACGCACACAAACGAAAAAGGAAAAAAAAAAGAATTATCGGCTATAATACCACGAGTGCTTCTATGTAATCGATAATTTGTGTGTTTTAGCACGAAACTCCTTTCCAGATTTAATTTCCCGAGACCGAAAGCCGAGGGAAATTTGTTGGAAAGGAGTTGAGTGCCAAAACACACAAATTATAAATTTCATAGAAGCACGAGTGGAATTCGGTTAGAGAATTTTTGTTTTTCTTTCCGCAAAACGATTCTCCGAAGTGATTTCGTTTTAGGGTTTCACTTTCGATTTGCAGGGAAATTATCATACGTAATATCCCAAGAGCTAAGGAAATTATCGATAATTTTTTTCAACTCGAGTGTTTTGGCCCCTATAAACTCACGAGTGCTAGGCAGACATTAATTTCCCGAGTGCGTAGCACGAGGGAGTTTAATGGGCCAAAACACGAGTGTTGAAAAAAATTTGATAATTTACAATAGCTCGCGGGGTATTTAGTTAGAGAATTTCACGTCACATTTCAGTATTCAGGACTCTAAATTTCGTACCAATGCAACATTTAAAAATTTATAAAAGTCGCGCTGCCGTCCAGATATCGGCACGCCGATTGGCACTACGGCCGCCAGGAATAAAATTGATATTTGCCGCCGCTGAAGAATTTGTCATTGCCGCACACCTTCAAACTTTTTACTTTAAACAATTCCGTAATAATAAATTAATAAATGCAGTACATAATTTTATTTTGTTCTAAAATTGCAAGAGTAAATAAAAAAAAAACAATCAAATACGGACTGTAGTGGAGCGTAATAAATTTCAAAACGGTGTTCAGAATTTGTTGCTAGGTTACGTTGACGTTAGGCCTAACGACACAGGCAAATTAACGGGTTTCGCCGCCGGCTTCTACGTGTGATTGCAGGCGTTGCTAGGTTACGGAAATCAAATCGGTTTGAATCAAATTCATTCCTTGAAACCTGTTCAACATCAGCTCAGCATCTAACAATATTGCTTAAAGACTGGGCAGATACTAAACCCCCAAAACTGCAAATTTGAGGGCATTTTATTGTTATTACAACTAAAATGCACTTGTTAAAATGTCAAAGTAACAGGTAAGAAAGCGCACAAATATACATGAAAACACGACGTTTCGCGCCACTTCAAAGCCGTTATCAAGAGTAACAGATAAAAAGAATTACAAATCGCCCAAGAAAGCCATGAGTCAAGTTGCAAGTAAAACATCCCTTTTAACAAGGCACAACTTGCTAGGACGGGTTAAAAACTGGCAGAACCGTAAAAAAAAATTTTTTTAAGTTTAAGAAACAAGAGGGAACTCCCATGAGTGCTTGTGGCTAGCACCAAACGAAGTCATTTTCTTTTTTTGTTTTTTTTTCCCTTCTTGTTTCTTAAAGTTTAAATATTTTTTTTTACGGCTCAGTCCGTTTTTAACACGTCCTATACCACGTGCCATGGCTGTTTGCTGTCACGTGCATATCACGTGACTGGGCTAGTCCAATCAGACGGCCAAACAGCCGTTGTTCTCCTTCGTCATTGGCTAACTCATGGTGACGTCACGGCAAACAGCCATTGCGCAAGTTCTGCCTTGTTAAGACGGACGTTTTACTTGCAACTTGACGCGTGGCTTTCTTGTGTTATTTACAATTCTTTTCATTTTTAACTCTTGATAATGGTTTGAAGTAAGCCGAAACTTCGAGTTTTTATGTATATTTGTGCACTTTCCTGGCTGTTTCTTTATAACAGGTATTTTGTTGTAACGCTATTGGGCTTTTATACTCACAAAACCCCAGCACAGCATCCATCGGTGAAGCAGCGGAAGCCAGCGGGTGGTCATCTGGACTCCCCGGAAGCTAAGACGAAGTTTCTTTACTTGTCTGTCTTAACTGCAGCTTCATTTACCCAAGAATGTAATTCTTAGCAGGAGCTAAGAAAACTCAATAACCATATACAGTATAATTTAATACTCATCTAGACACACTCTAATGCGTTATACTACTAGCACCCATCATCATTCAGCAATAATGATCCGCGTTCAGTCGTAGAGGAATTGGTATAGTAGTGCAGCACTATGCCATTACAGTGCATCGTAATATATCCATACATACTGTAGTTTGTAAGTTTCAGAGTTCTGTGTAAAATTAACGACTCCGTAGAAAAGCTGGAATTAGGCTAACATCGAGAATTACAACCTACCTAAGATAAATTCACAAAACTGTGGAAGTGACTTTAAGTATCTTTCAAGAAATGTGATGATGATAACGTTACACTAAAAATGTTTTTCTTTATGATTGCCTGGCTGGTTGCTAGTCCGTTGAGTCCAGTGTTAAAACCTATAGTACATTGCTCTCTCTAGTAGCGAAGTAAGTTAACGCTCACACATTTGTTAATTAAAGTGGCAATGGTCAAATTTATCATTTTACCTTTGAACTATCAGTCAGTATAAGGTATTATTAACATTGCGAATATTTTGGTTTGTGCAGTGTAGCACGGTGTGAAACAAGGCAGAGGAGGTTCACATCCTGTGTTGTTATCTGTCTATCTGTGTCTGTCTGTCTCCGTTTGGCTCTATCTGTCTTTGTCTCTTGTCTGTCTGTCTGTCCGTCTCAGTCTATCTGCCTCTGTCTGTTTTTCTGTGTCTATCTGTCTGTCTCTGTCTGTCTATGCATGGCTTCACATAGAGAGAGTGTGTCAAATCTCTACGACGTCTGCATCAACGTGCCCATTAGCCGATTCATTTCAAAATTTCCACATGCATTCTTTTCCCTATTTATGAATTTTAAGTTCACAAATCAATAAATTAGGGCAAGGGGTTAAAAGTATTTTGACCCTAAAATATCAAAGTGTGCGAGACATCATTAATCAAAAATTACAGCGAACTGAATGAATGACACATACAACGACACCAAAAGCGTAGGCGTCATGTCTTCAGTCAATTATTGTTTACGACTACCAATGGACAAATTCCCCCTCTAAGTCTTTACCCCACTTCTTTGAAGCAACGAACCATTCTAGCTTGGCGGGCCTATTTACTAGTTTTGATTATTGATAAACTAATCCGAAATCTACCTAAGATTAACGCCTACAGAAACACGGTAACCTCCATGTACTCTTTCGCTTTGCAACAGTCTTGCTGTACAGTAGTGGAATCTGCCACTTTACGGCCAGTTACTCAGCTGGCAAAATGTTTCCATTATTCTGGGGTTAAAATACAGAAAAGATTAGAATGACGCATAAATTGCACAGTAATTAACAAAGTTGCAAACTAATTAATTTTAGTAGTTGAAAGTTTACGTTTCATGGTCACGTGTTGATGAAATCCACCCAAAACCAAAACTGGTGTATGAGAAGCCACCAAGTTTCAAAAAAGGTACGGTTTTTCAAAGTAGTGATATCATTCAACCAGGGAAAGGCCGCCAAGGTTAAGACTGTTAGCCAAGTTAATCGCACCTACTAATAGTTCGAAAGTTAAATGAAAACTAGAAAATTGCTACTGACGGTAGCAATCTTCAAGTTTTCATTTTACGCCCCAGAAGTATTATTATGTGCGATTAACTTGGCTAACAGGATTAACCTTGGCGGCCTTTCCCTAGTTGAATGATATCACTACTTTGAAGGCCGACCCTTTTTTGAAACTTGGCGGCTTCTCTTATACCAGTTTTAGTTTTGAGTGGATATCGCAGCTTTCATAGGACTGTGAACAAACGAAGGATCAGACGGTTTAATTGTCCCCTCTACCTTTTTAGACCACTACGCTGCATGGCAACAACGGACCCAGTACCACGCCGTTCTGCTCCTGGTGTCTTTGCAAATTTTGATCATGGTACTTATGGAATACTGACTAACAAAATCGAACGAATTTTAACTAGGCTTGAGGGCATTTGCCTGGAAACAGACTTCGACCTGCGTGACATCGATGGAAAACCCATCCTTCTCAGCAACCGCATTGCTAAACTTGCTTCAAACTTGCCGACTGTGGCCAACTCCACACAGTTGCCGGACTGGGAAACTCTTTTTTTAACTCGCCAAACCAATTTTTCACAAGCTCTTACTGATCGGGTTTCTTCTGCTATTGCGATGAAATGTCATCCATTCGGTCAGAATTTTCGGCTGTCCTTGCACCTGCAAATGAATCTGTAAATCCCGACCCAAACTCCAAATTCAGTCTTACTTCTGTGCTACGTTCTTCTGGATCTGGGGAGGTACAGCTCTTATCAGCCCATCTCAATTGCGCTCTACACATTGAACCACCAACGACACAACCAACTCAGAGTCAAGATTTGGTAAAATTAAATGCTACAAGTGGCAAGTCTCATGGGAAATTACATACAAATACAACTGTGCGCCGTGACCGCCGGAGAGCAAACAAATTGGTGGGAGTGGATCGTACTCCCACTCAACCATTAAACACCTCGGATCCTACCGACCAACGCCTTTCTACGCCTACTGTTTATGCGGCAATTGGTTCGCTGACTACAAGCCTTATTAACTCTGTCTCTTTTTTATGTAAATCTAAGAATGATGTTCGTGAAACCAGACCCACTAACGAATTACAGGCAGGCCCGGACCTCCTTTCTGAGTCACCTCCGCCACTCGAGGTGGCAGCTGGTCCTATTGTTGTTATTGGAGATTCGCACGCGCGATGTTTGATTTGCAATAAATATCCAGGATCTTGCGTTTGGTCTTGGCCAGGGATCAAAGCCCAATCCTTAACTTCACACCTACCTGATATCAAACAGTCGAGCAATAATGCAACTTTCATACTTTGTGCTGGATCAAACAATATTAACCACGACCCACCAAACCGCATTGTCCAATTCCTGGCTGACGATGCAGTTTTGATCCATACCCAGCGCCTGGGGTGCAAAATTGTCTTGGTTGCAATTTTTCCAAGAACTGGGACACGCCTTCACGAAGAGGACAAACTTGTTGTCCACACCAACATTCTGATGGCGCCACCTACGCATTTCTATAAACTACAATCACAATAAACTACCATTGACGCTGCATTTGCCATGATCGAACTTTAGCTGCCCGAGACGGCTTACGTCTTACTATGAAGGGCAAAATTATCTTAAGAAATGAGAGTGCTTGTTTAATTTGGTGCATGTTAGGTTTTGCCGAAGTCTAGGTCTTCCCGTCAGAGACAGCTCTTTACTGACTGAGACGAGAACGACGAACCTCAACATCGAGACAAGATCAAAACATACTGGATATAATTAGTGTGTCTGACATAATGACGCATTGTCACATTGTAACTATTGCTCTGTTTAGGACGCTGAACAATTTCGATATTTGAACGTCAAAATAATTAATACCCAAAGCCTTCTGCTAACATTTATATAAAAAAAAAAAAACAGATATTTTAACAACTTGGGGAACACGTAATATTTTCTGCTTTGGTTTTCTTTATTTATCAAAAAAAAATTAATGTATTTGTGACTTGTAACGAATTTCTTTGACCTTATGTCAAAGGAATTCACTCCGGCCATCAATTGGTTTGGAGAGACAACGCCACCAAAGGCTGTTCCTGCCGTCTCTGCTCGGGGACACCGGGACCCCCTTAAGAAAGATTTCGTGGCACTTGGACGTACTTTTTTCCCGTCTTGAAAGGTGCAGCCATATGGGAGGAGCGCAGTTACAGAGTTTAATGTACTATTTTTTCTTAAAATTTTCAACTACACTGTCTGTTAGTCGAAGTGAACTGTCTTAACCTTGTCCTCTTTCTGCCTTGTGATTTATTCTTTACTTATTGCTGGCAATTTTTCTGGAGGCAAGAAGTAAGTTGCTTTCCCTCCTTGTCTATGTTTGTGGCCTTTAGATCACCACTCAAAAAAGGTTGAACAGCTACTAAGCAAGGTAGGAGCATGTAAACAGGTCTGCCCTGGTAGCGCAGTAGTTAGAGTGTAGAGTGGAGGGTAGAAATTTTTTTTTGAAATTCCTCATTGGCAGGTTTTTGAAATTCCTCATTGGCAGGTTGTGGAAAAGTTTCTCCTGGGCTTCACCACCACACAAAAAAAAAATTCATCACTCTGGGTTTATGTCTTGAAGTGCCCCATGTTTAACATTGCACGGCAATGAATGGAACGGCTAAAAAGACAAAAATTATGATTTGACTGGTTTTAAATTTAATTTTAACATTATCTCATTTGAAACACCTACTGTGTGCGCGGCGTATCTTGAGTCCTGCAAGTATTTTATGAGCGGCTACGTCTTCCTGGAGGAGGCGGCTTTCATCGACGGCCGCCATTGTTTTTGTAACCATCTTGGATATCAACAAGGCACTCTGCTACTAAAAACGTACAATCGATTATCTGTGTTCGTTCTGCAGCGAACTCAAGATAGGCCGCGGACACTATAGAGACTGAGAAAGTAAACCGCAATTGCCCCCCCCCCCCCCCACGCAAAAAAATTTATGCTTATTACTTTGAGGACCAACTACAGTCAAATGATCAGTTTCGTCTTTTTCGCCGTTCTGCCCATTGCCGAACAACCTTTAACTTGAAGGTCCTTGGGTCACCTCAAGACGTGATCCTAGAGTGATGAAATTTTTTGTGTGTAATAGTAACGCCCAAAAGCAACTTTCTCACACCCTGCCGAAGAGGATTTCCAAAAAAAGGTTGCCACATTCCACCCTATATTAGAGAGACTGGCTAGTAATCAAGAAGTCCTGGGTTCGATCCCCATTCAGGGCAGTTGACTTTTCCCTTCTTTATCAGATTATTGTTGTGTAACAAGGCCAGTCTTTAATACAATCTCTTTGCTGAGTGCTTTTTCGTTTTAAGTTCGGATTTCTTCTTCCGTTCCGTCTAAAGGTATGTTGAGTTATTGTTCAGAGATTCCAATATTCGTTCGAAATAGGATCGTAACTTTGTTGGTCTAGAAACCCCCTAACTCCCCAAACTGAATTTCCAATACAGTGGAGATAAACACATTTTCGAATGACGGTTATAACGAGGAGAAGCCTTTGAGGAAAACACTGATGCTGCTGAATATGTTAAGTCAATTTTTCTGTTTCTCGCTTTCATCCATTATTCAATGTAAAGCTTTTTTGGTTATTTTATGTTTTTAAAGATTCGTTTCCAATGTCTGCACGCGAACGGAATCGCTGGTTTACTACTCTCTGAATAAAGTGGTGAAAACGAGACGAAATGCATGGAAAAATCCTTACCTTTAAAAAAAAATAAGAAAAGTACCACGAAAAAATCACTTTTTTTACCAGTTACCGTTTTAAAGTCAACTCCAGTAATGTTATAAAACTAGAAAACAGTTAAGAAACGCCTGTCGTAATTATCAAGAGAACTAAAATTGGTCTGTGAATTAAAAAAAGTCGAACAAATTCTGCTACAGCATTCATATTTTCAACGATAAGGACAATATTGCATTCATTATTTCATGAAGTGACGGGAGACGCGCTGTTGTAGCCATAAACTATTCGTAGCAACTTGACGTTGCCGTGGTAACGTTATTTTAGGCCTAACTTTCCTTTTTTAGGCCTAATTTTTTTTAAATACAGTTTTAATTTCGCAAGTAGCAGATAGGCCTGAAGCCCTAACCAGACTGGCTGCTCGCTGCTGCACGCCGACGCACTATGGTGTAAAAAAGACTTCAATATTCGTCCTTAACGCAACACCAACCACACGTTTGCTGCAATTTTGACCTTGTAGGTACGTAGTCACGCATAGCTTCGTACGAAATTTGCTTCTGTCTGGAGAGGCCTTAATAGAGAATCTGGTTCGATGGTAAGCCCATTCATTCATGCAACAATGCAACGAGACTATTTTAAACGAAGCTAAAATGCTTTTGTTTTTACGGCTGCAGTGTTATCCTTAGGTTTTTAATTCGACGATCAAATGTTAATATTTTATTTAATTAGGTCGAAGAAGTCTATTAGCTATAAGGAAGTAACGGTGTTTTAATTTGCCATGTTATTTAACTAACTTGTGACACTGAATCGAACGTTGTAAACAGTGGTCGTCAATTTGTGGTACCGTTGCGAAGTTGAAAAAAGCGACGGACGGACGGACGGACGGACAAAGTCGTTGCAATAGTTTTCTCAGCCGCTAGAAGACTGAAAACTTCAACTCTGTGTATGATTGTACTTAGTACTTCCTGACTACTGCTTAGCCACATGGCTATGCTAAGTTATAGGTTTTGCCCAAGTCTCGGCCTCTCCGTCAGAGACAGCTCTTTCCTCACTGAGACGAGAACGACGAACCTCAACATCGAGACTAGCTAGAAGCGTACTGGATATAATTTGTGTATGATACAATGACGTATTGTCATTCATCGTAGCTTTTTCTCTATTCATGACGTATAAACAAGGACGACGCCACCAAACGCTGTGCCTGCCCTCTCTGCTCGGGGACCCCGGGACCCCCTTAAGAAAGATTTCGTGACACGTTTAAACGTACTTTTTCCCCCGTCTTGAGAGGTGCAGCCATATGGGAGGAGCGCAGTTAAAGGGTTAATGTGCTATTTTTCCTTAAAATTTTCAAGTATATTGTCTGTTAGTCGAAGTGCTCTGTCTTAACCTTGTCCTCTTTCTGCCTTGTGATTTATTCTTTATTTATTACTGGTAATTTTTCTGATGGAGGCAAGAACTAAGTTGCTTTCCCACCTTGTGTATGTTTGTGGCCTTTAGATCACCACTCGAAAAAGGTTGAACAGCTACTAAGCAAAGTACGAGCATGTAAACAGGTCTGCCCTGGTAGCGCAGCGGTTAGAGAGCCTGGCTAGTAAGCACAAAGTCGATTCCCATTCGGGGCAGTTAACTTTTCCTACTTTCTCAGATTATTGTTGTCTCACAAGGCCAGTCTTTAATGCAGTCTCTTTGCTGCGTGCTCTTTCGTCTTAAGTTCGCAATTCTTCTTCAGTTCCGTCTACAGGTACGTTCAGCGAGTTATTGTTCAGAAATTCCAATATCCGTTCGAAATAAGAACGTAACTTTGTTGGTCTAGAAACCCCTAACTCCCGAAACTGAATTTCCAATACAGCGGAGAAAAAACATTTTCGAATGACGGTTATAACGGGGAGAAGCCTTTGAGGGAAACACTGATGCTGCTGAATATGTTAAGTCAATTTTTCTATTTCTCGCTTTCATCCATTATTCAATGTAAAGCTTTTTTGGTTATTTTATGTTTTTAAAGATTCGTTCCCAATGTCTGCACGCGAACAGAATCGATGGTTTATTACTTTGAACTAAAATGGGTAAAACAAAACGAAATGCATCGAAAAAACATGCTTACATTTTAAAGATAAATGAGAAAAATAACCACAGAAAATTACTTTTCAACCATCACCGTTTTAAAGTCAACTGCAGTAATGTTATAAAGCTAGAAAACAGTTAAACAAACTTATCACCCACTTTAGACGATGTTCAAAGGGTTTCAGCGAGCGTTAACCGCACCCGGTCATCTGCCCGACGAAGCCCTAAAGGCCTCTCCAGACTGAAGAGAATTTCGTGCGAAGCTGTGCGTAACTACGTGCCTACAAGGTCAACATTGCAGCAATCGTGTGGTTGGTGTTACATTAAGGACGAATATTGAAGTCTTTTTTACACCATACTACGTCGGCGTGCAGCCGCGAGCAGCCAGTCTGGTTAGGGCTTAAGGCCTCAGCACGATTCAACACTACTATACAACAATGCTTGTAACAATGCAACAAGCTTGATACCTTCATCGCAGGTCTGGAGTACGGAGATCGACAAAGGGCCAGCACGCACACAACAAAGAACGAATCGTGCTGACGTTCTTTGCTCAGAAAGCTTGACAATGCGACTGTGCGTGCAACAATGTTTCCACCATAGGAGTTGATTGTGTTTGGGTGGATAAGCAACTCCCAGCTCAAATGCATAGCCGAAGTGCGTAGTCTTCGATGGCAAGCGTGACTCATGAATGTACCGTATCGCGGTTGATCCGCTCGTAGACGAATGGAATAGGCGGTGGAATTTTCTGTGAAATACGCCCTGTACTACGTTGTTTATGATGTATCAAACGTAGGTAAGATAAGAGATTGTTATATTGCCAGGCGTAGGTGCCATTGTGTTTTGTAACAAAGTTTGACAGTCGAACGAAACCTTAACGCCGATTGTTGGGGAAGTAAATATCGTATTTTTGTAACACACGAGACGGGGTGCTTATGAATGCATGATATTTGCAAGAAAACCGGTGAAGAATAAGTCATCTTCTTGTGTCAACAGTAAGTTTAACTAAGTTAAAATGTCGTAGCAGCAGAAAAATTGAAAAAAATACTAAATATAATTTAGTACCGTTATACCAGTTTAGTACCGCGTTATACTAGGCGTCGTCTGCTTTCTCCGCCATGTTGAAAGATGGTTTAGAGGGATTAAACCTAGTGCGTTGGGTGTAAATTTCCGATCACGCGGCCGCGAGTGCCGATTGGCGTGGCGGTACGTCCTTTGATGCACCGCTTTTAAACTTCCGGTTTAATCAAGTTGCTTATCCACCCAAACACAATCAACTCCTATGTTTCCACACAAAAACGAATCCTAATGCAGATTTTCCCCTTCAGCGAACAAAGACGATGTTTCAATAACAATGGCAGTGAATGCGCTTTTTTACGCCGCTGGGTGACACATAGGTTATTACCCGCTTTCCTCGTACTGAACTCAACAATGGCTCGGCCCTTGCGGGGTATCGATAGTGTTAATCTCAGGGCTCGGAAAGCAGGTAATAACCGATACGCCCATCGTAAATTATCAAAAGCAATAACATCGGTGTGTGAACAAAAAAATTCCAATAATTAGTGCTACAATGAAAAACACTCTCATTTTTTACGTTTCAGGCTGAGAATTGTTCCGTTTTTAAGCAATTCAGACCAATGCTTTAACTTAAAGCTTCGTCGTGTTTAAAAACAACAAAAAAACTTGAACGGTGTGGATTCCGTAATCCTCACTCATCGCCAATGTAGTGTAGCCGGGTTCGTGTCTAGGACTCAGAAGGAAAGAGACAGTTTTAGGTTTTAGTTATAGATGTTCATTGTCGCAAATCTTGCGTGAGGCATGGGAAAAACCGCGTCATTTAAGTTTTGGTTGCGACGTTTAATTTAGATGTTAATGATAATTATAGTGATATCCTACTGCTTAATAATAAGTTTGCCTTTGTAAATGCTAAAAATGAGAAATAATTCCTTACCTTAATTCGAAGTTCTGCAGCAGGCTTAAGGCGGCGACTTAAACTGTTGCTAAGTAACGTAGCATGGACCTTTATTAATACGTCTGCAATTTATCTCAGGTGAACTTGTTATTGGGGTTTTAGGTTTGTCAGTGGGATTTTGTCATGCAGTTTGGTAATAAGATTAGCTGTGTAAGAGGTCGCTGGATTAGAAGTTGCTCGTGATTCACGTGGATGTGAAAGTTGTGTATTGTTAGAATTGTACTGCTAAATTTCTGCTAAAATAAAATCACTTCGTCGGCTGGCAGCGATCCAGCAGCATCTCATCAAATGGCCTGCCTTCTTCCTTTCAGGGGGGTGACTTAACAGGAGGGTTAAGCCTCACTTAACCCTTTTTTCTGCCTTTTGGGTTAGGGTTACTTTTAAGCCTTCTCTCTTGATGTGAAGTTGATCTTGTTTGCTACTAATCTCTTGTTTTCAGAAGCCATGTAAATCTCTTACCCTCACGAACCTAAGTCCACCCTAGATGTAAGTAGTGTAAGGGCCGAGGATAACGTAGCCTTGCCTTATTAGCTAGCAAGATAATCGCTACACCTCGCAGGGCAACTTATGTAGAAGGCTGCCTAGCTTGTAAGCCCCACCCAACCCTCAACCTAAATTAGCTCTTCAGTCTAATACTTTTGCTCTCCCACTTTGCCGATTTCTGGACATTCATTGAACAGCAGCCACAGCAGGTGATGCATAGCTTTTTGTATAGTCTTATAGTCTGTTCCACGTCGTGTTTGCAGGAAACTGACTGTATATGACGCCAAGTTTCCTTGCACTACAAGTGCAAAAATTAGTGGACACCAAACTTGTGCACTCTAAACAGTTACTGTTACTGTCTACAAGTGGAATGTTTGCATGTTTTGCACTCCTAGTGGGAGGAAATGGGACGACATCAGTCAATTTATTACAAACATAATGTGGAACAGATTATAGACATTTTGCAGGTACGCACCATGGGAGTCACATTTCCTTCCATTACGAGTATGTACCATGCATACACCACAGACTTTTGTTACATTCTCAAGGGTGCACTTGTGTCGTACCCGTAGCCAGACACTACAGCCCCCCCCCCCCCCAGACACTACAACTGAGAAACCATTTGTCATGTTCTCGCTCACACCATTATTTGGAATGAAGCCTTTTTGGCTGTTTATGTTTTTAAAGGATAGTTTCGCTTGTTCTGTACGTGAAATGTGAGTCGACGGTTTTTTTTTTATTTTCGAGCTAAAGAGAAACTAAAAAATAAATCTTTAAAAAATGCTTAAAACGTGTTTAGCAATCTTTACCAAACCAGTCTCTATTCGCCCAATAACGAGGGAAAATTGGCGGTTACCTGCTTCAATTTTAGTTCTACATTGTCCGGCCGGTAACTTGAAATGACTCTGGTCCTACTCACACAGGTTTATCTCGGCAACCCATTACCTGGAAATGAACTGTTTGCTGCATTGCGTTCAGAATTTCAAAGGCTGTGCATACCGTTAGTATTTCAGCTATACTGCTGTCTTTTTTTACCTGGTGCAGCTTATTTAAGCTACGTAAAAAATCGGCAACATGACATGGGCCCCGAAACATTTTTTTTCCAGCACGGTGGCTAGCAAATGGTTAACAGACTGTCATGTATGCTAGAGACAAAAATATAATACTTAAAATACTTTCGTAAACTTAGAAAGTTCACACGTCCCCAATCTAGATTTAAAAATGCCCACTGATGAACCATTCTCAACTCACAAGTTTTAGTTTTTGATAAATTTAGCTGCAACCCAACTTGAAATCAAGGAATACTGAAGTTGGCGTTAATTGTAGGAATTAACGTTACCATTAATTCCTTTCTTTAAAAAAAAAAAAAACGAGTTCGCTCTTAGAAGCAAAAAATTTTTATTATTCTAGCATTAAAAGAAACAAGAAAACGTTTACACGAAGCACAAATTGCTTAGAAAAGCAATTAACAACGACACAAACTAGTTTAATTTTATTGCTAAAAGTAACAATGCCATGACCATTATGTTGGTGATGCGATACTGGACCAGAAAAACCTTTGAACTTATTGCAGCCGCCTTTGCCCGATCGACAAACCTGTACTTGGGCTAAATCCAACATATGTATATCAACTCTCATATTTCAAAATTAATCTTTCAAAGGGGTTCAAAGGGTTTAACGAGCGTTAACCACTCCTGGTCATCTGCCCGAAGCCCTAAGGCCCTATTAATCTTTCATCATGACCACAACAATCGTTACAATGGCTACGGATTATTGTATTCAACACACTATTGTATTTAATCTCACGTGGATGGTAAAGTTCGTCCATCTCGTCTCAGTTCAAAAATAGCTGCCTTTGCCCGATAAACCTATACTTGGGCTAAATCCAACATGACACCAAAGCAAATGCAACGTAAGGGCCTTCCAGGACACCAAATAAAATATAAGATAAGGGTCTTACATGTATTCTACCGTGAAGAACACAAGGAAGTCCTTTAACTTATATTTTCTTTGGTGTCGTGTTGAATTTAGCCCAAATATAGGTTCATCGTGCAGTGGCAGCTATTATTGTTGGCGGAGCGAGCGAAGCGTAGCCTATAACGGACACCAAATTGCAAAATGTTGGTTGGTTGGTCCGTTGGTCTGTTGGTTGCACATTTTTAGTCTGCGTGGAGCCTAAACGAAAGATCGGATTGGAATGAAATTTGGTACAACGCTTGATACCCCAAACAGTATTGCTGAGCCAAAATTTGACGTAAATCGAACAATTATTACAGGAGAAATAAAAAATTTTCGAATTTATTTCTAACACTCACCATTGTAAATTTGGAACCGTGAATAGTTAAGGAATTCCGACGAAGCATACACTGTGCTATTGGTAATCAAGTGAACTTTAAAAAAAAGGCCAAAAAAAATCATCGTAGCATCCTTACAGCTAACAATATTTTTTGACATAACTCAACGAAATAATAACATTTGATCATAACACTTTAACCACTAGAGGAAGACAAACAAATAGGAAAAAAACCAGAAGGATTCGTTAACGACTCACATTCGTTTCATGTAAAAAAGAATGCTTGCAGGGATTCAGCCAACATGGCAACCAAAGTGGCGTTGACGCTATCAACGGGAATCTCAAATTTGAAACATCAAATCGCCGCTGCAGGAGGAAACCGTTCATATAATACGACAGTACACAGCAGACTACGTATTTATATCACAACACAGAACAATAATTTGGCTTCGTATTGTAATTTCAAGATTTCTAGATTGCTATGGAAACTACACTCTCCATCCCATGTTGCCAGAATAAATAGGCCTAACATCGAACCCAATAGGCCTAATTTCTCTACTGTTGTCGCTTACGAAACTAAAACGGGACTAACAATTAGGCTTAAAATTAGGATTTAGAATTATTTAAATTCTATGTTCACAGCCAAGCTAACAGCGGCTGATCAACAATTGTAATAATTCCAATTAAAAAAAATTAGCGTTTGGCGTTGCAGTACGTGCCAGAGGTGTGCGCTTCAACAGTGTCGTAGAAGGCAGCGTAGAGAGCCGCGGATGTTTCGAATCTTTTGATTGTTGTGAAGTACTATCGTTACTGGTGATTGTGTAGCTTGCAATTAAATGCTTTATTGTTTATATTTTAAATCTAGGAAAGATACTCTGCAATAAATATAAACAATGTAAGCATTTTGACGGTGGCACGTTCTTTGCTAGCTTAACCACGGCGGCTAACGTTGTATTTTACAACGGCGGCGACGGCGCAAAGAGGCTGCAAATAACGAAACGGATACTAAATATGGGTGCAAACGAAAGTATCTTAAAATTAATATGAAACGTAGCCTAGCTAAAATGTAAAAAACACCAGCAAAAAGCTTCAGCTCAACTGTAGCCGAATGAATATTGCCCCGAGCTTTTTAAGGACCATTAGCAAACATTGCAAAGCCATTATAATGAGAGGAAATACAAATTTAAAATAAATGTTTCTTCGCTCAGCCTACAATAGGCCCAAAGCCTGTTTCCTAGTACAGAGACAAGATTAACGAATCTTAACATCCAGGTGAGATTGATACAATTGTGTGTTGAATACAATAATTCTTAGTCATATAATTATTGTTGTGACATGATGAATTTTGAGATATGAGAAATGATATGTGGTGGATTTAGCCCAAGTCATGGCCACTAAACTAACTGGCCCGCTCTACAACGATATTAGGAGGTAGACAAAATGGCCGCCACGTCTGGTTCATTTCGTCGAGGTCTGTTCTTCGAGGTAGCAACTTTGTACGGTGCGACGCGACATCTATTGGCGGCTAGTGGCGGTTTTCGAAATGATAATTTAAATTTTTACGCAGGTTTTGGTGGCAAATTTTTTATTATTTATAAGAGTATTTTTAAATGGTGATTAAAAATATCACTCAGCTACAGTTAAGCTATTTCACTGCGTTTGCAAAAAAAAAAACACGTTCGTTGGCAGTTTGTACGGAAGGTGTCGCCCTCGGTTGACAAAATGCGGCAACTCAATCGCATCAGCGGCACTTTCGGCAGCCATATTGCCAACCCGGTCTCGTAATGCTATTTTTCATTTCAAGATCCAGTATGTAGATAGCCGTGCCCAAGTACAGGTTTATCGGGCAACGACAGTTGCAATAAGGTACGGGTTGTTTTGGTACTTGGATTAGATGTTCTATTTTGTTTATGTTTCGTATCTGATTTTAGATTTTGTGTGAGAGCGTGCGGCAAAGGAACAAGGTTCTCCCGAGAATAAAATTGAAATTCAATGATTAATCTTGATGACTAAATGCAAATTAGGCCTACTTAAGTACTTAAGTACTTAAATGCTTAAAGAACTCAAAATCCCCGATCTCCCTGCCAGTTTCATTGATTTACCAACTTAAATCTACAAATCAAGCTAAAATCTGAAAATGTGAAAAGGCGTGTGGAAACTCTGAAATGAATCAGACAATGAGCCAGCACGGGTTGAGAATATTCTTCAGTCTGCTTCGCTCCCCACGTCATTAAAACACCAATGTGAACATCAGTTGGATAAAAACGTCTACCCTACCGAGTGTCTTCCGTTCCATCTGATGACGTTCACATTAAAAAAAAAAAGTTTTCTCTAGAAGAGCAAATTTGGGAGCCTGGTAATATTTTTTTTCCAGAGTATAAAATGGGTTTTGATTCGTCGTTTTTTTTCCTCAAATTTCCAACGATATCGTTCGTTGGTCGAAGCGTTTTTTTTTTTCCTTCTCCAGAGCGCCGTTCTTCTTCCGTCCGTTCCCTACTTTATTTACATAATAATGGAGTCTGCTGATTTGCTGAGTCATTGTTTGGGAATTCCAAAACCTGAGTCGCGCGAAATGGGAAAGTAACTTTTGTTCGTTTACGAACCCACAACTCCCCAAACTGAATTTTTTATGAAGATAAAAAAAACAAAAAACTTTCGAATGACGCTTAAGATAGTGAAGAATTCGCTGAGAAAAACGCTGAGGGTGTTGCATTATTGAGAGACCGTTCTTCAGTTCCTCGACGCTATCATTATTTGTTTAGTTTACAGTCCTTTTTTTTATTTTAGATTTTTAAAGATTCATTTCCAATGATCTGTACTGGAAGACAGAGTCGATGGTTTATTACTTTCAAAATAAATAAAGACAAAAAATGCATAAAAACGTTCTTACTTGTGAATTAGCTGACCTAAGTAGCCTAATTATACGAAAATTTTCTTTTCATCAATTACTGTTTTAAAGCGTCCTACTACGTTGTGGTAAACTAGTAAAACTAGTAATTCTCGTTTCCACAGTTGATTGTTCTAAGAAGCGATACACATCCCGTGTCCTACAGCTTAAATGTTGGAATAGCAATACGTAAATTCAGCGCGGTCGTCATGCAGCATATCCTATACTTAGATAAACTCAACGCCAGCTTATGTCCTTTGCTTATCTGTAGGTTAGGAAAACTCTCCTTCGCTTATCTACTGTTGTTGCAACAACAAATTTTTGCAAAAAAGAGTTCAAAGGGTTTTAGCGAGCGTTAACCACTCCTGGTCATCTACCCAACGAAAACCTACGGCCCTATGTCAACAGCACCCGGACAACTAAT
>JAHWFP010133762.1:0-30491 GCA_023313725.1 Lithobius niger
TTCCACTAGTCATTTATTTTAAAGCAGATAACAGATGATGCAGATAACATTGAACATTAAGCAAATTTCAACGAGTTTATGACTACACACAAAATATCAATAGCAAAAGAATAGAGACATCGTGTGGGCTTATTCATTTAGAAGCATAATTGCTTGTCTGATGTCTATCATTTTGGATTTATGGCGGTTATTTTGTCGATATCCAGGGTACATTACAGACAGATTAGATTGTAGTTGATCCAATCACGTCTAGAAAGTATGTTATGCGATACAATTAGACTTGAAAAGTAATTTAGTATGAACTTTGGTATATGTTCCCAGCTAACACCAATGTAGCATATATAAGCATCCACCATGTTTGAATCAGGAGAAGAAAAAGGAATTCGGGAAATAGGGTTTGCTATGTAGGGACGATGAAGTAGACATCCCGGCTGAAAGAGGCAAGTGACGACCCCCACGGCAACAACTCGCCATCTTTGGGCAAACGACCCTTGCATCTCCCTCGCGCGACAGATGGACAGAGAGAGAGACGAAGATAGGGCCAAGACAGACGGGCCACCAACGCCCAATCCCAGGCATTCAACAAAACAAGCGGGCCTCTTCACTCACCGACACAATCACGAATCTATCAAGAGCAAAAGCAGAGAGGAAATTCAGAGAAAAGAAGGAAATGGACCAACGCGCAGCACCAAACTTGTATTCAGACACAAAACGGGTTCAAAATATGAACGGCGCCGAAAAAAGATAACGCGCAACGAAGTGTAATAATCACAACCTCATCCAGCAGCAGAGTTCAAATTCTGGCCTTTTGGACACCTTCTGACGCAACCAAATTCTGAGATTTTACAGTTTGATCACCGGTATTGGACTTACCCATACGGTCCTTATTTGACGTAATTGTGCTTCAAAAATGTTTTGCAAGGTACAAAATTGCATCAGTTGAGCTACGTAAACATTAAATTGCTTTAGCTACAAGAAATTTATTAAAAAGAGGTGAGAGAGAACTGGCAAATGTATTATGGTTTTAAAGTTCGGTAACTACACACAAACAGGGCCTCCACAACGGGGGGGGGGGGCCCCCCCCAGGTGGACTTGCTGTACCCAGGCCCGGCCACTCAAGGGGCCCGCACAACCCCAAATTGTTTTTCTGCAATTGTGAATTTTGATTACTATGGGCAATGTACTCGATTTTGTGTGTATTTTGAATTTTTTTATACTTCCAACAAACAACAACTCCAATCCAACGGCAACGAGCACGGAGCAGGAGCACTGCAGTGCAAACCTATCTGCTTTTAGGCAGGGAAACCTTCAAACGTAAGCAGCCAGAATTAACAAATGAACCAACCCATTAAGCACAATAATTATGGCCAACGAATATTATAACATAGTGTAATTTTTTACGAATTCTGTCGGGGAGGGGGCCCCGCTGTTGTAGTTAGTCACAAGCCCCTCAGTTTGATGTGGGGGCCCTGCATACAAATGATAGAACATATGGTCCTCAATACCTTGTGAGACAGCAATACATAACCCAAAAGTGCCATATAATGCAAAATAAATTGAAATGGTGCGGGTATAAGTTGTTAACAACAACGTATCCTATGGCGAATTTAACTATCAGACCCAAACTGAACTCGGACATTGCTTTCAAAGCCATCCAAAATTTATCATCTGAACTATGCAAGATAGGGATATAACGTAAATTACAAAGTTGTTAAGGGACATGAAACTAAGGGTTCATGTTCCTTAAATCACGTCATAAATATGGGAGTAATGGGCAAAACAATGTATACTGGCAAACTGTTAATTTTACTCTGCTTCAAGTGGAAAATGTTTGTTAGCGTTTACTGAAAAGGAAAGTATAAAAAACAGAAAAGTATGCCTGCGATCCAGGTAAGGTCAATACAGTGTTGATTCCATGAAAAGTACTGGTAAATGAAAACTATTTCTAAAAATTGAGGTTTTTTTTTTCATGTTATGATCTATAATTGTGACAGTGCATATGACGAAATTATTTCGTTGTAATATTATCTTAAAAAGCGGTCAGCACAATTAACTCCCCGTAAGTATTTAAAAAAAATACTATTACAATATTACAATATTATTCGAGTCAAATGTAAAATCCAGCCATAGCACACAGACGTAAATAAATGCACAAGTTTATATTTCAATGCTAAACGGGCAAAAAAAGACGTCATCTTCCTCAGAACAGTTTAAAACCAAACCACCAACATTTCCAGCCTTGGTCTTGTAAAATCGTAAATTCACAATTTTTTCAGGTTAAAAGTGTAGTTTTCGCGCCCCTGTGGGACCTTAGCTGGGCGTTATTTGGGGTCCAGGTGCGCAAATTATGCCTCCTTATTTCGAGTCCGGGCAGCAGGTGCCGCAGGATCCTAATACACTTTACGGTTTCTTCCACACTTTTATTCTCAACACCCAAGTCTTCATCGTTCAAATTTCAAACTCGTATCGTCGAAATAGGTGAACCGACGATCCATTTTGAGCTTTCAACATTTTCTATGGAGGCCAGAAAGGAGAGCCAGGTCAGCATACACTTTTGTCAGGCAGTATTCCTCAAAAACTGGAAAAGGGTCTGGCCTGCAAGTTGAACATCCTCTATCTCCTGTCTTCCTCTCAATCCCTTTATCATTCCCCAAGCACTTCACGAGCAGGCAGTAATCCCAGCCCATCGCGTGCCAATGCACAGCATAACTTACGAGCCCGTAAATTTCTGCGGGTCTTTTACGGTCTTTTCTGAGAAGCATTCGAGCGACGCCAATCGGCGCCCCTTTCCCTACTAGAACGCTTTGCTCGGACATTTGGCGGTGAAATGAAGGTCGATGGGAAATGCTCCAATCAAAGCCCTCCTCCTCTTGAGCGATTTTCTTGCAGACATGCAATGCAAGCAACAGCCAAATCAATGAATACCTCAATAATTGTTTCTTTGAAGTTTTGCCTAGAATTTGAAGTTATTTAATGAACAGTCTTCTAAACGGTTCCTTGCCTACACACAAATAAGCAGTTTGGCGTATTGATCTGAATATTGCGACCAGTAGGAAATAAATAAAATCGTTATGCCTGCAATTTAAAGGTTATTAATTTCGTTATGCCTATAATTATAATGATAATTAGTTGACTAGCTGAAGACCGTGCTACGCATGAGTGCTGTTGAACACACCGTTTGCAACACTGGTTAGGTACGGTAGCTTATCTGAATGACCATGTTCGAACGAATTTAGTTTCTTAAAATTTCCGTTCGTTGAATTCCGTACGCTTTGCTCACTCAAGGATTGATAGTTAGTAATACTAGGCACTAAATTAGTAATAATGAATTTTTGACTTTTAGACTGTCTTCCAAGGTATTTATTTGGTAAATAAATCTTATCTCCTTCAGTAGCTATTATTGTGGCCATGCTCTCGATCCCTGTCTCTCGATTCCACTCAAGGATCGAGAGTGAGATCGAGAGAATGGCCACAATAATAGCTACTGAAGGAGATAAGATTTATTTACCAAAGAAATAACTTGGAAGGCAGTCTAAAGGGCAAAAATTCATTATTCCTGATTTAGTCCCTAGTATGAAAAAATAAATAATAGCGCATACATGTAAAAAAAAAAAACTCTAAAAATAGCATCAAATATATAACTTGTCGAGCTGTAGGCTCAATTCTAATTTAAAAAAAAAACACTATTTACTGGGGGTTGTAGAAACGACTTGGTATGGTAGCGAATTCCAGCACTTTACACACGATTTGAAAAAAAGTGAGCAAGGGAATCCAACTTAGACAGACGGTTCACAGCTGTGTCACATGAGCCTGCTAGTCTCTCACACAACACAGGCTTTAAAGAGAATGAAGCCTACTAAAATTGCATAAAAAACACACAATGTGGTAGGCTTTATGCTCTGTAAATCCTCGTTTGGCTTTCTGGTAAGATAAGATACACAAGACTAGGAAGTCTGGTTGGGTTTAAGCACAATCATCTTACTTCTTACAGATGGTCTGAGTACTACCACTGTTCAGGCAACAAGACCTCCAGTAACCACACAAAGCGATGACAATACTTGACAATAAATAGGACGTTTTCTTTAAGTTTAGTAGATTGGCGGCCGTGGGATTCGATCCGGCACTCCCTTCGCTGGCAGCCGTCCACTCTCACCACTGAGCCCAACTTGCTCACGTCACGGTGTTTGGGTTCCCCAGGAACCGTTTACACCATTCACGGTGCACTTTTCCTTCTACTTGGTGGCATGCTCTAAAAGTCGTCTGTTGATGTGAAAGAAGAACCTAGCTTTAGTCGGAATAAAAATATGTCTGCCATTTCGTTTGTAACAGTTGCAAGCGTGTCACGCTTAACTCATAATAAACCCCAACCAATAGGAACCCAAAACTATAGACGCAAAGCAATTTATAAAAACCTATTTATATTCCATCCCTGGACTGCACCATTTGAAAGTATGAAATGAAAGTGTCAGCAAAACAGAAGACAACCTAAACTAAAAGCTACACAAATCTTTTGAAACTGCCAACCAACCCTATATAACACACATCATTGCCGCGTGCGTGCTAGTCATTCTCTAGTATCATCCTCTAAATCATTAAGATGGCCGACAGCTTTTATTAAACGCCTCCGGGTGTCCCAGAATGAAAACAACCACCAGTTCCAAACACGAAAACATTTGGCCACAACGAGATTCGCTGACGACAGCCCAAAAATTGCACCCACATCATAACGCTCCTCTTTTATGTAGACTTTCATGCGTGCCAACGAGCTCACATCCTCAAACATGCTTGGTCAGGTTGAAACATACCAAAATTACAGTTGCCATTCACTCGGAGTTGAAGCCCCGTTTATAGAGTTGAGACACTCAAGCAAAGTATGAGGAAGAGAGGAGACATTTTCCTGGGGAGTTAAGGGAAGTAAAAATAGTACGAGGCATGATACTCCGATGGGTATAGCTACTGGATTGTCTGTCCTTTGCTCAGACTGCTTGACTAAAGTTTTTGGTAGTCTATAGCTTGCTAAAATCGACCAACAATCTACACATAAAAAACCTGAGTTTAATTTCCAGTATGAGTAAATGGTGTGAGGCTTAGTCCTGGTTCATTAGCATGCTCAGCTGTCAGTCACACATGTACGTCTTGGCCCGGTATTTTTCAGACCCATGACTCAAATACCCGATGACCTAAACCTAACCAGTTAATCTAAATGACACAACTTTCCAGAAAATATAATTCTGGACCAAACCTGACCAACCTGACCAAACCAAGATAAATATAAACAGCTTCATTTGGTGTGTGTGATGAAATTAGCAACGGAGAATGTCACTTCAACTTGCAAGGCAAAAAAGATTAAAACAGAAAATCAACTGCTGTACAACTCGCTGTTTCGTAGTAGAGGCCACTGGCTGTTCAAAAATTACGTCTTAATGACACCACAAACCGTCGTGCTTTGAACTAAAAGAAAACAAGACGTCTTATACAGGCCTGGAATTAAGATTTTTTTATGAATGAAAACCTTTGTTTCCACAAGAGGGAATGTGAGCGTAGTTTAGTAGATCTACGCACAAATATATCCACACATTTGTTGCATGATTGCAGGAATAATAGTAATACTATAATAAAACTAAACACTAAACATTGAATAAAATTTCAAACCGTAATAAGTATTCACTCCACTGTAACTTGCGCACTGTGTCTGCACTGTAACGTTGACAGTCATTGTCGCATGTCACAGTTGGACCAATCAAATCTTTATTCTTAGTTGCTGTTGAATCAGAATACTTTTCAATACACATTTTTTAATGGCACTGCTGTATGATAGCAAATACAAAGAATAATTATCTAGTCCGTGAAGTAGTAGGTACTTCAGAGGAACGCCGAGTGGTGATGTCGTTCGTGCGTTCGTGACCCGAATGCAACCGCAAAACGACGCTCCCAACAGCTCTTTGCAAGTTGTTTGCTCAATGCCGTTACTTTTCTCTCTTGTTTACGTCAATAGGCCTAAATCTCACTGAATTAGCACTTTATAGATGGAAAACATAGATAAGATTTTATTACCACAAAGAGTAGGTAATTGGAAAACTGGAAGGGATGAATGCCATCCACTAAGACTAGTCCCACTAGTTAGTCTTAAATAGAAGCATAACAATACAAACAAATCAAAAACACGTCAGAAAGGAAGTCAGGTCGACATCTTTCAGATTCGCATGAACATTTTTAGACTGGTTGAGTTTACCACCTCAGATGGAAGACTGTTCCACGGATTTACCACACGGTTTGAAAAGAAGTATTTTGTACGGTCCCTTCTAAACACAGTGACATTAAGTTTAAACGGTTGGCCTCGAGTGTATGTGCTACCGCGGATTTTAAAGAATAATTGTGGATCAATACCTACAAACCCCCTCAAAATAGCAAAGGTGAGAAAGAGGTCAGCATGCAACCTCCGTTATTCTAATGCTTCAAGACCAAGGTATTTTAAATGCTACGTAAATGCCCTAAGACACCTTGTTTGAGGCTAAAAGAAGATTATTTTACTTTCCCAAACTCACTTTGTGTTTTAGTGAGAACGCGTTTTAGCTCCCATTAGGATATAAGCTGGGTGCTATTCGGGAATTTACGGGATTAAATGCTCCTCCATTGCTCTCAGGTAATTCGAAGCATGGTTTGGTCAGGAGCAACAACTTGTTTACGGTTACTTCGGTCAATGGGTCACCGGGTAACCTCCAGCCCTGGGGAGCTGACCTGGTACCCCAGTGATTCACTCAAATGGTTACCCGTTCCGGCTCTAGCATAAATGTGCCATCATTTGCCAGACTGAGTGTAAGCAGCATGTTGTTGAAAATAGGGCTGTTTACTGCTGCAGCAAAGGTATTAGTCGGTTCCTCTTTAGTCCCTTTCAGTATGAACTAGCATTCGGATGAGAATAAAACGTCATACAAGAGCACATCAAACACTATCAACGTCGTCCTATCAAGGGTGGCAATAATGAGAATCCTCCAATTTCTCGGTAATGGACTCCGGGGAGGCTCGGCTAAGAGCTTTAGCGACTTTAATGTTCCTCCAATTATGACCCATATAAACCTCGAATTCGTCACCAAAGCTAACTGAGCCCAGTTTATGCTGTGATTAAAGTTTCGTATAGCCTCGGCTGTCAAGAAGGGTCCTTCTCCCTCTTATTGTGACTCCTACAACGAAAACACTTTGGCACGCCTTCCTCTCGCAGCTTGTGTTCCGCCTCGCTGTATTGCATCAGTTTTTCATAACGACCACGACTAAACGGTTTTCAATTTGGCCGACGCCCGCACGTCCCAACTCGTCAGCACACCCATAAATCACAAAGGGTGGAAAAGGAATATGCGCACATCACGCCTTGATGGAAAGTGACGTCAAAGTGGGCGACCTAGTCCAAAATATAACAACTACAATTAGAGAAGTGAGAAACGCAGAGGAAAAACGGACAAACAAAGGATTGTAAGGCGGGAAACTACTAATCAGTTTTGCTGTGCATGGACCAAATGGAGCGCTAAAAACGCTTTATTAACAAACAAAGAAACCTTTTGCAGAATAATCGCCAGCAGATCAAAGCTGAAGTGGCCACGTTGCGGACTTGGCTTAAAGGATGTTGTTACTTCCAAACCCAGATCTGGTCAAATTTAGACGCCTTGTAGTTTTCGTTCGTAAGACCACAAAAGTATGCACATTCTTGGAAGATACGTTCGTTTTGGCAGTTGGTATAGAGTAGACATGGATGTATATCTCCTATATTTACTTGCTCAGTGATAGACTTTACGCCATGGATACGCACAAGCAGGTAGTCATTTAAAGAAACTAGTTGATGTTTTTTTGGCCAACTTGTGTTTCCAAACATGCCTGGGGTACTTGAGCCACACAGATGTCTACATGTAATCCTGATCTTACTACCGACTGATATTGTAAGCCAAAATAGATTCACGTCACCATCCTTTGGAATATGGCTGAATCGCTGTCAGATGGTAACAATGGGTCCCAGGTTTTCATAATTCTACTATTACACCCAACTCAAAGAATGCGAACAGTGGTATCCGTTGGAAGCACCACAAGCACCTTGAACGGATCCATGATAAATATCCCTTCTATTCCACCACAATCCTTAATACAGAGTCATAACCATCCCTTGCATCTAGACTATGGTATGTTCCACATGTTTGCAGGAAATTGGCTGCGCGACACGTTTCCTTCCACTACGGGCGCAAAAACATGTAAACATCCCACTTGCAGACTCTAATAACAGAAACTGTGTAGAGTCTACAGGTGTGATATCCACATATTTTTGAACTGGTGTGCACGGACACGTGTCGTCATACGGTCAGTTTCCTGCTAACATAATGTGGGATAAACTATGGTAGGGAGGAATTAGCGCATCAATGATACGCAAGCAAATCTATATACGTATATAATACGCTTAGGTTGGGCAAGCAAATTCATCATTAATATGCACTGCAATGAAAGAGGGTGTAGAGGGGGGTGTGGAGGGGGAGGGGGTGGAGGGCGTCTTCCATTGAAAATAAACATTTACTTCCATAACACAAATCAGCAGGGGTTCAAAGAGGGAGCAGAGATGGGGATATTCAGACCACACAATAGGGGAAACCGGGGCCCACTACAGTGTTACGCTCAGGTATGCGGGAACCAGCTAGCCGGCGTATGTTACGCCGGGGGTACAGCTAGTTTAAGTAAATTTCACTAAACCTTTGTTTTTGAAAATTTGAATAAACCTCATGATTGATAACTGAGATACGATATAAGTGATGTTCTGCTTTCCCACACTCTCCACAGCTGTTACAAGGATTAATTCAGTCTCACTCTTACGGCGCGTTTACGCAAGGACAATTTTCTCTCTCACTAGCTTTTATTTGGTCAATACTAAATCTGCTGGCTGCTTCTCGCTTTGTTGGAGAATGCGGTTTTCAAGTTGTCTATACGTAGTAACCATGGCAGCAACGCGGCCGCAAATTTTCTCCTCGTGCCTCGCGACACGACGTACTATGCTTGCAACATGACAGCGTCGATTTATGACAACAAGAAAACAATTTTTACTGCAGTCCACGACGACCCACAGATTCCTGAATACCCGCATTCAAAGGTTTGTTTTCGAATCGATAACTCCGAAATGGACGACATGTTGGATTTTGAATTCTCGTTGCCAGTAGCTATTTATTCTACCGTCGTTTGATCACTGCTGGAAGCTGTTTTTTTCAGCGAGAATAGCAAATTTTGAAAATAGCGTGAAATGGTAACAATGTTGTAGCAATGTTTAAAATGACTGTTGCACTTTGTTCTTTGTCCGTGTTGTTATCTATAATACATTTAATTTGTTGCCTATTACCGAAATCATTTAATAGAAACGGGAAATTAATCGTAAATAAATAACGGTTGCCTAGCAAATAGCTTCTAGCGAGCGAGAAGGACTCGTTGCGTAAACGAGCCCTTACTCAAATCCGAGGGTTTTCGTCCTCAATTGTCGTAAGAAAATATGGCACAGTTCGGTTGTTGCATGCACCATAGCTCTTACTGTTCCATAGTAGGGAATACGTATGGTAAATGCTTTCGAATAAGATTACCGTTTGCACGTAAATTGGAGATAATGGACAGAAAGGTACGTGCATAATGACAGCATTAAAGCATACCATTAAGAAAACGAAACAATAATAGACAGCAAAAAAAAAAAGACGTTGGCTTCCAGGGCGATTTAGACATCCAATTTCACGTCGCTGGCTTCGCTAGTAAATCAGACATTAGCGCCCTCCGTCGGACGACGCAGGCACTGAAACTAAATGCTTAAAGGCCGGCCGTAAGTGTATGAAGCCGGCGGCACCGAGCGAATTACCAAGACCGAGATATGAGAAAAGTGCACATTTAATGGAACGAAAAACCAATATCCAGCAGAGTAAATCAAAACTCGGTCCCCAACAAACGTTCTTCTGTCCTCCGTATACCCTCCCACCTCCCCATCAATACTGCGACGACTGCTGTCTCAGCCACGACTATTAGGCCTACTATCAGCCTTGGGCTTAGATAAGGCAAACACCACAGCCAAAAGAGAAAAAAAATGGCAGGCGGTTGGAAGCCATGATGGCAGTGCCAATATTCATTCGCTTCTTAACGACAATCGTAATGGAAAAACGACGGCGCAAACGGAATAAAAAAAAAAGCGAAAACGGAGAGACATTAATTTGTCGAGAGCTAATTTAAGCGACGTGTTTTGTTCCTTGTCTCGACTGACGCCCAACTTGGAGGGCATTTTTTCCCGTTATCTGACGTGGCGGCTTATCGACAAATGCCACCCAACCATTAGTCATTACAGTTTTTCTCCACAATCCTTTCTAATTCAATCCTGCAGTTGACATGTAGCTCACAATTACTGACACCACCATTTTTGTTGCGCAATACAAAACAGCCTCAGTGATATGGAGGAAGAAAAGCTGAATTTCAAACCGCCGAATTCAATAAAGAAGGAGAGTTCCTAACGTTGCCGAATGGAACGAGTGTAGTATAAGGACGAGCTTTTCAATAATTTGTCAATTAACTCACTTCGAAAGGTAGAATTGTAAATATAAAAAAAGGCCATTTAAAAGCCAAACAGCAAAAATCATACACTAAAAATAACGTAGTACAGTAAGCCACCTTTTTGCACTTAAGTTTCGTCAGAGTGCGGTGACCCGGACTCCAACTGACAACCCAATCGTCCCCAGATCACTGACATAGCGCCTTTATCGCACTGGCCACTTCTCCACCGACATAAAAATGACTCATTGAACCCGTTAAGAGTTGGGGGGGGGGGGGGGAAGGAATTGAGGTTTAAGGGCTCCACTCAACCGAGAATGCTTGCAGTCACAGGCAATGGAGAAGGATGACAAATAAAAACACAGACCCAACGAAGGGTTAAACAAATATACACAAATCGCTGTTAATTATGTTGTAATAATTATTTTTTAATAATGTACGGCGATTTATGTATATTTATATAACCCGTCATTGAACCTTTTTATTTATTTTTCTTCCTTCTCCATTGCCCATGGCGACAAGCATTCTCGGTCGGATGGAGCCCTGGTCACTACTGTTACCTTAATTACTGTTCAGGGAGTCATCTTTACGCCGTGGAAGAGTGGCCATAGCGATAAAGGCACTATGTCAATGAGTTGGGGACGAATTCGGTTGCCAGTTCGAATCCGGGTCATGCCATTCCGACGAAACGTTAAGTGCATAAAGGTGGCTTACTGTACTAAGTTATTTCTAGTGTATAATTTTCGCTGTTTGGCTTGCTTTTCGATTTTTGTGTAGTTATTCAGAGGAACTTAATTACGTATTGTCTTTTTGATCAAGTGTGACTTAATTTGTCCTTTTTTTTCTGATATTGCAAAAACATCATACCCCAGGGACTTTGTAAAAATCTTCCTTTCTACACGTTCCTGGTAGTCTAGGAGTTAAGCCTGCTAATTCGTCATAATAGGCATAACAGTAAAAAGATGCTTCATAAACGTTTGTTTTTCATATTAACAAAATCTTGTATAGTGTCCGTGGCCAATCTTGAGTTCGCCCAAGAACGAATACAGACAATCGATTGTATGTTTTCGATAGCAGAGCACCTTGTTGTTATCCTAGATGGTTACAAAAACAATGGCGGCCGTCGATGAAAGCCGTTCCCTCCAGGAAGATGTAGCCGCTCATAAAATATCTGCAGGACTCAAGATACGCTGCGCGCACAATAGTTAAATAACAGATTTTATTAGATTCCCTTCTTTGAAAACAACCGTTAAAAAAAATAATAGAATGATTACCTTAAAATAAAAGAAAACGTGAGTATCAAAACTTACTTAATGAGTTGATCAAGATTCCGCCTGACTGTGACTCGATTGCAGGCAAAGACAAGGACAGCAATGACCGGTTCCTTCCGGTCTATCACCCCAATGTCGACGGACCCATCCAACGAACGGTGGCCGCCACCACCCATTGAATCCAACTCTGAAAAGAAAATGAAATATTTTAACTCTTTACCACTTATGAGGAACAAACGTTCTTTTATCTTGCGAGTTTATTCCTCTAATACAATAACAAGCAGCAACGCTTGTTTCTCAAGATCCTTTGAAAAAATGGCAACACATGTCACTGGGCATTTTCATAAACTCAACCAATAACTCAGCGCTGAGGCCCATCCTCCCTCATCAAAGTAGTTCGTAAATGCTAGGTGAATTTTCCGATAGCTCAGCGTGACGTTACCGCTGAAGCGTCGTACTCGTCGACTGCTGGAGCCGGTTTTTTTCTGCTGAATCCATCGACTGAAGATGTCAAACACGTAGTTGTTTTTCGCTGGGATTATTATAAAACCGAACTAACAAATGGGGAGACTGAAGTCCCTCAGAGCTAAGCTAAAAGGATGTAACAAGATAAGAAAGATATTTATTGTCCGTGAATCCCATGTCCGCGTAGTAAGGGTCCTTGACAATATAAGCCTGACTGGTGAGCATCTTGAGGAAACAGGTACTAATGCAGATAATCATGAACGTGCATCAAATTCCGCCGTTCCGTGCATCGAGCCAGTTCATAAAAGACTTAAGCGTGACGTCACTTCTGGTGGAAACGGTCTGTTTTTGTAGAATCCATCGGCGAGTTATTCGGCAAGTTTATGAAAGTGCCCACTATTTGCCCTGAAGGGCTCACAGTTACAGAAAACAAGATGCTATCACTTTTTGCTGTTACTGCTCAGTGAGATTCCCGTCTTTTGTTTTTAGTCTTCTGTACAGCCGTACCGACTGAGAAGACTATTGCAACGACTTTGTCCGTCCGTCCGTCCGTCCCTCGCTTTTTTCGACTTCGCAACGGTACCAGAAATTGACGACCACTGTTTACAACGTTCCATTCAGTGTCAAAAGTTAGTTAAATAACATGGCAAATTAAAACATCGTTGCCTCCTTATAGCTAAATTAAACAATAACATTTCATCGTCGAATTGAAATCCTAAAGATTTGTGTTAACGCAGCCGTAAAAACAAAAACATTTTAGCTTCGTTTAAAAGAGTCTTGTCGCATTGTTGCATGAATGAATAGGCTTACGATCGAACCAAATTCTCCATTAGGCCTATCTGCTACTTACGAAACCGAAACTGCCGTTAAAAAATTAGGCCTAAAAAATGAAAATTATATCTAAAATCACGTTACCATGGCAACGTCAATAGTTGCTACGAGACGCTGCTGCATTTTCTCCTGTCCTTCCCTACTACCACTGATCTATATTAGGCTACGTTGCGCATTACGTTGTAACACTGTATCTGTGTGCGCGGAGGCATACCGTGTTGCAAAAATGAATAGGCTTACTGTATACAATCCAAATCTTCGTTAGTTGCTACTTACGAAATTAAAGTTGTAAATTAGACCTAAACGCTGACAATTATGCCTAAAACGTAAAATAAACTTAAAAGTTAACACATTTGTAACGGGCAATTCTGATGGTTACTGTTTTTAGATTATATAATAGAGATAGGTGTTGTAGCGCATGATAGAGGTGTGCGCCTCAACATGATTGGAAGTGGACGATCTGTACAGAAGACCAATGCGACTAGGTAGTCGCTGTAGCCCCTTGTTTAAATTTAAAACGATATGTTGGATGATTTTTCTCAACAACGGTTAGAATATAATAATGGATACTATGTATTATGCCCTCTTCATGTACATACGCATAATTTGTTCCCTTAGGTCTTACAGGGAAACAGCAACGTTGATATACTGTAAAATATGACCAAGCGCCATTAACACCAAGGTTGTATCAGCATAGCAAATGGTGAGAAGAAACCCCCCCCCCCTAAGTTGGAAGGCAGAAATGGTTTCGAAGGTCCGACACTGCTCAGAACTTTTCAAAACAAACATACAAACTGAAATTTTGAGTGCAATTTCTATTATGTTGTGAAGCGATCATGTGAGGGTCTTTTGATTCCCTATAAGGAGTAGAAGGACATACCAACTTTCATTTGTTCTAATAAACATTTTTCCAATTTGTTACCAAAATCTTTCTAGTTTTATTTGTCGCCTTACAACTATAAAACCCATAGAAACTAAATTTATCGCTGGAAGAACGGTTAGGTTTCCCAGCTATAACTTTGCAATAATTGGCAAAAAGGCACAAAATATCCTAGACAAAAGTCAACAATTTCAAACACAATTACTGACTACCTAATATCGCAGTTTAAACCAAGTCTCATTACCAATAAAAGAGTATATTCACAACAAGCCATCAAAACTTGCACAATAGGAGAAGTAAAATTCATATTGGTAAGAATTTACGTAACAAACCACCCAACACCGTTAGCGAGAACGTTACAAAGGGCGGTCATAACTCTAACAAATTCCAGCTAAATCTAAAAATAAACAGTATATTGGCCACTCGAGACCAAAATGGGCATGCATCATTTCATTAAGTTTTACACCCACTACTTTTTCATAGGGGTAACTGCTGACGTATCCCTTGAATTAACGTAATTGACGTATCCCGTGAATTGATACCACGCTCTGCTAACAAACGAGTGAAAAGACGAGACTTCAGAATCTTACTTGAACTTAAACATCCACATATGTTATTCAATGCCGGGTATAAAGTCATAATGAGGTTGCACAAGTTTCACCTCTTGACATCTTTACACTCCAACCATAAAGCCATTCTCCACAAGAGTACATCTCTCCACCAATAATGTGAGTAACCTGTAGATGCACTGTAGTCAATAATAACCACATCAAGCATTTACGTCATCACAAATTATACCAAATGTCTGAGAGTTAACGCTGTTCCAAATATAAGGCTAAATATAATTTTAATAGCTTACAAATTTTGAACCTTGAGAACAAGATTAATTCTGAACTGTGACTCTTTTTTAAGTAATTCCAACGAAACGTATTGAAATTTCCTTTATTAACTTCACACACGGACTCTACGTCGGAACGACTGGTGAAAAATGTCACCTGGTTTATTCTTAATTTTACGGTTGGATTTTATCCAGGTTGCATTTTCACTCTGCAAAGTCTAATTTGGCTGCCGCTGCCTGTAATGTCAAATTGTCAAATCCCTGACCTGTTGCATTTGCAACAAATTATTATTATTATTATTATTATTATTATTATTATTCCCTCCCACATGGGGAGGGAAAGTTGTGCTGAGGCGCGATTTATTTATTATTTTTCATTATTGTTACTTTTAAAATTTTGTCTTTGAATCGCACACAAACTGTCTTATAAACAGTTTCGAGGGTTACTGCTGTAACTAATTGAAATAAAATTTATTATTATTATTATAAGTTTTGGGTTGATGACACTACCGTTTCCTTGTACGGCGTACAACACACGGTTACACTTTTACGCTAAATTCGTACTCGGCTCATAAAACAGCAAGTGGACTTTTGCTACCGTGACAAAGGATATAAGTTTCACTTGTACACGGGTTTCGCAACTGACGGCAACACTAACTTTGCTTAAACGCGATAAGTCTGCAGCCACGAGCGTTGTGAATAAAGCATTAGAAAGACTATACAAAAATTCGCATTAAAAATACAATTTAACAGTCAAAAGACGGTTTCAAATGTTTTCATTTCAGTCTTCCATTCCAAACATTCCGTGAACGAAATGCAGATTTTTCTTCTTCCAAACTTTGCACAAAGGCCAGTTTTAACCAGGAATGCTTCGCTTCAAAGGAGACGTCGTGAATATTTATGAAATTGTAAAATTCCAGTTTGTTTCATTCCTTT
The DNA here is from genome assembly GCA_023313725.1 of Lithobius niger. Taxonomy (NCBI): domain Eukaryota; kingdom Metazoa; phylum Arthropoda; class Chilopoda; order Lithobiomorpha; family Lithobiidae; genus Lithobius; species Lithobius niger. The sequence continues at coordinate 15,761 of JAHWFP010133762.1, forward strand.
CCATTGACGGCCAAGAAACCACACCATTCCAGAAATGCTATGATCGTGAGGATGCTTTGAAGTCATGACCACACGGAAATATTCACGACCTTTTAAGAAAGCAAAAACGTTACTTCGCTTTCTTTAATGATAATTGTTGATTATTCTTGAAAAATGCTGTCGAGCAACAACCTACAGTTAGACGCCTGAATAAAATGCGCCTAGAATACAATATTATCTTTGACGGTTGGTAAAGGCGCTCGAAACTGAAAGCAGTTAAATTATATACTAATAAAATATTTTTTTTCTGTCCGTGTCGTTCCGGTGTGGAAAGATCTTACTGATCGGATTGCCATGGCTGCTACTGTTGCGGCTTTTCGTATGGAACTCAACACCGTTGATTTGAGGAGCCATTTGCAACGCCCTGCGTTCTTCTTTTTTAGGGATGCACAGAATACAAAATTTGCCGAATGCCGAATACTTACCTAGCCGAATACCGAATATATAACCGAATACTCAACTTGCCGAATACAGAACACCGAATATACAACCGAATAGTTAAACTGCCGAATACCGAATATTCGGCACAAAACATATTCATATTCATTACATATTCGGCCGAATACCGAATTATTCGGTTCTGTGCCGAATAGGCCGAATACCGAACTATTCGGCCGAATACCTATAATTTAAACATATTTGGCCATTTTTTTCCTTCTTTTAGAAATGTCAGAAGACAATTCCTCACAAACCAAAAACTAAATGCTTAGCTAAACGTTCTTACATTAACACAATTGCATAAATTTAAACAAAAAAATATTCGGCCGAATACCAACAAATCTTTACACTATTCGGCCGAATACCGAACATCACTATTCTGCCAAAATCAGTATTCGGTCGAACTTCGAATACTTGAATTTTTGGCCGAAAACGCCGAATACCGAATAATCACCAAATATTCGGTGCATTCCTATTATTTTTGTCACACTAACTGTAATTTCATTGGTTGTGACCAGCCATGTCACATTGTAATGGTTGACTTACTTTTTAATCTGTTTTTTTTTTTTTTTTTTATATATTTGAGGGTTAATGTTAGTGGGGCATTAATGCACCTTTTCTTCCTCTCTCCGTCTTTCTTTGGCGCTAAACTTTTATCATTACTATTACTGTTATAATAGCCATATCATTCTCTTCGCTCACTATATTGGCGTCGATCCATGCTTCATCCAGTTCCTTTGCTTTCTAGAGCATCACAAAATCTATGTATTGATTACCTGGGATAAAGCTCATTGCCATTATTCTTCACGTTTGTATTAGTACGTCTTCATTTCCCCCAGTTCATTCAAAAAGTACGATTTGGTCGTTTGCTAGCACGTCTCAACGCCGACTTGTCTGGAATTTCTTATTAAAAAAAAAAGTTTCATGTACGTGAAAAATGCTAGCTTCGCTCGCTAAACCACACAACTTGCTTCAAAAACGTGAATGTTTGACAATTTTTTTTAAAGTTAGAAGTCTGCATTTTCCGTGGATCAATCCGGAAAGATAAATTTTATCATATCAAAAACCAAAACTGATAAAAGGGGCCTCCAAGTTCCGAATGGTTCGGCCCTTCAAAGGAGTGATATCAACACACCAAAACATTCGCCAAGTTAATCGCACCGCTTAATAGTTCGAAAGTTAAATGAAAACTAGAACATTGCTACTTTTGGTAGCAATGTTTAAGTTTTCAATTAACGTCCAAAGTATTATTTGGTGCGATTAAGTTGGCGAATGTTTAGGTGTGTTGATATCACTCCTTTGAAGGGCCGAACCATTCGGAACTCAGCGGCCCCTTTTACCAGTTTTGGTTTTTGATACGATATCAGTCCTTTTTTTAAAATTATGTATTAGACTCAACTCCACTACCGTGCAGATGTGTAATAACGTGGCACCTCAACAAGAAATTGGGTTTCAACAGTTTGATACTACCTTTTGCCTATAAGCCGAACCATTCTCAACTTGGTCACCTCTTTATAGGTTTTTGGTTTGGTTTTAATTTTGTTGTAATTTCTTTTATTTCGTTAGTTTGGGTGTGTTGATATCACTCCTTTGAAGGGCCGAACCACTCTCAACTTGGCTGCCTCTTCACCAGTTTTTGGCTTTGTTTATTTTGCTTTGTTTTTAAAGTTGGTTTATTTTTCGTGAATTGGACGGGAATACAATTTCTTTGGCAACGTTGTTTAGATTTATCGTGCTACACTAGTGTCTGTCTAGGCACGCACGTTAGTATACACGTTGTCATTGTCGGAACTTTGGCTGTCCAATGAGCGACGATGCCGACAATACAATGGTTATAACAATATCTTCGTACTTACGCGCCCTCCCACGCCATCCTCGTTACACCCCTTGGCTCCAAACCATAAAAGGTACGCAGTTCGTATCGTCCAATTTCATAGCTGGAAGCCTGCCCGTTATGTCGGCATCGATGAATAATCACCCTATGGAAATTAACATGGGGATGAGCGGACTAGAATTAGCTAGCTAGCAAGCTAGTTACACATTTTCAACGTTATTGAGGGTCAGATTTTGCATTGAAAGCAGCTTAGCTGGCATTCCTACACGAGTTAATTTTTGTCAAGTGGGTCATTGCTCTTGATTTCAACACAATTTAAGCTTTTGTACCGCATCATTATTTTTCCCCGAGTACCTGAAATGTGCCCAACTATTCTTAAGATATAAGACACTGACGCTATGGCGCTGCGCTACAATGGTTTACAACCTCGACAATTGAATTGATGTGATGTTTGGTGTGATGATTGTTGCCTAACTTGGCGCGACACACTAGCGTGTGTTTAGATTAAAATAAACAAGTAAGGCATTTATTGCAGTTAATTCATTTTTACGAACGGTGTTGGAGCAAAGAACATTCTCGTCAACAATGGCTCCTTATTATATCACAACAATGGCTCGGTTAATAACAATGCAAATCGTCGTTGTGCAAATACTTTCAACGTTAGTTCGACAACAATGTACTAAAACTGTTGCTTGTTGTATTTATTAGTTGTTGTATGTATGTACAAATATGTCAGACGATATCTTCTGCAACAACGCGGTAAGACTTTCGCCGAGGCGGCTTCGCCACTCGGGTAAACATTTGTTTTGCTCAAAACAGTGTTTCGGGAATATAGAATCTTAGATTTCCTGTGACTATCACTAAAACTTGGCGAAATTTGAAAAATTGATATTTCTTGCATTGCATGTTTTCTCTGCATATAGAAACAGACAGACAGGCTCTAAAATTTCCTACAAATTTACCCTTCTTCTGATTTACAACGTATCGATTCTTTGGCGCCAATTTCAAACGTACACAAGTCAAAATAGCCTTAGCAAAATCTGACAGCAAACCATTTACGAGAAACAAATTGAAATCTAAAACTATTTTGGCTGTCAGGATTCCCTTCGGTGGTATCCCTGTGAGAGACAGTTAACATTAAAACGAAACCGCTCGTGATGCCCAACCGTCATTTAAATCTAAAGTTTCGAATGCTCCCGTCCAAAGTGCCTACATTACCATCCGTCATCACCTTGTCAAATCAACTTGGCCCAACCCCAAAATAACAGATCAGGTTCTGTTGCCATTCCGAGAAAAACAGCCTAGCTTGTCGACAGCAATCCCAGTTCTCGCCTGCCAACCAAGCAAGCACGTCAGACTGGACGTACGTTTTCAAGCGTGAAGTGGCTTGGCAGGCCATGCTTGAGCCGTCACAATCTCCCCCCCCCCCCCTTTCCCTTTTGGCCACAGCCTCTCTTTGCCTAACGTTCGCGCTGATGGGCGTTGGTTTTTGCGGGGGCCCCAAGCCGGGCAAGAGGACGCCATTCGCGCAAAAGGAGACAAATTAAATTTCATGCGGTTCTGAGATGGAAGTTATTGGATTTGCAACTCTTGCGGTTTAACTGAGCTTCAGGATGGAAGGAGAAGGGGGGGGGGAGGATGGAAAGAGCGGGTGAGGCAGAGCGACAACGCCCGGAGCTGATTTACGCCCACGCAGCGCGCGCGAATGCCGACTCTTTCCTCACAGCCTGGGACTGCAGGCCTCAATCGCTTCGTGTACATTAAAGAGAAAGTACGCCTACATCGGTTCGTAACTGTCATCCGTTAATAGAATTTCCAGGTCGGCTGCGCCGGCTCTTTCATAAAACAACCCCCTCCTCCCCATCCACATGTTGCAAACGGTGCATCAGAATTTCCAACTAAGCTAATATGGATGGTCCATAAGCACCCCCCCCCCCCCCATCCTCATGTTACAAATGGTGCATCAAACACCACCCGTGCGCTCAATTATTTTTGGCCGGCTAAATAAACGCTGAGTAAGAGAACCCATCCGTGGACTTTTGCGCGTTTTGAATATTTAACCGAGTTTCACTAATGCTTTAATTTTAATCTTCCAGCGGTTTATGCCAGAGGTTGATGCATCGTTTAAACAATTATTTTTAGCTGGCTAATATACGCTGATTGAGTGAGCGAACCCGTTTGTGTATTTTTGTGCGTTTTGAATACTTATAATCGTTTCACTAATCCTTTAATTTTAATCGTCCAGTGGGTTTTCCATCCAGCCGGTCACCTGCCCGTCGAAGTCCTAAGGCACTGTCTCTGCAGTACTCGGATTCTCAGGTGGTCACCCACCCAAGTAATGGTTATAGCATGGATTTTGCAACGATGGGTCTGTATAAGCGATTTAACGCACACTTTTGGAAGAGCGTCGTCCGAGGAGGTGTGGAATCGTCCGAGGATGTTCTACACCTCCGAGAACGTCGCTCTACCAAAAGTGTGCATTAAATCGCTTATACCAGCCCATTTTTGCAAAACCATGCTATAACTCTCTTATTACCCTACCTTCATTTCGTGTAGCAGCAGCGCCGAACAGAAATACCGTTGTCAGAAAAAGAGAAGTTCTTATTTCCTTGTTATCTGAAATCTCGAAACAATCGAAAGACGATGCTTTAACAGGATGCTTTGATATGACGTTTCAAGCGTCGTATTGTTACAATTTCCATTGTTCATCAAAGGGGACATTCGAAATGAAGTAAAAGTCCGTTACCCAGAGCAAAGATGGTTTAACAATATGCTTTGAACAGTCACTCCACATAGGATATTGTTACTAAAGTTTGGTTGTAGTCTGAGGGGGGCAAAATCTATTTCCCATGTTATGTTTGCTGACAAAGCACTTCGGAATCGACCAATAATGACAGCGATAGAGCTGTTACAGTTGTTAAAGATATCAATGTTGGAGGTTTAGAATGTAACACTGCGGAAAATTTAACGTAGTGATCCAAAGCAGTGTCGGATTGGGCCGTCCGAGAACCCGGGAAACCCCGGGGAGGCCCCCACTACAGGAGCTCCTTGCTTCAAAAAATAATATTATCGAACAATTTCACATGAATTCGTATGAAAATTGCATTTTAATTTTCAGGAAAACGTTTTAAACTCACGCAGATTTCTTGAACTACGCTGTCTTTCTTGATCCTCCCACACTGCAGGAAACCCTTGTTTAAAAATTATTATTTTTAAAATTATAAATGAAGTCGTATAAAAATTGCATCGCTCAGTTACACGAAAATGTTTCAAATTCACGTCCTTTTCAAGGTAAAACGTTAGCTTCTGGGGTGCCGGCCCGAGTGTTCCTGAGGCCCCTGCAGTATATTCCCGGAGAGGCTCGACCCCTCCCAATCCGAACTTGATCCAAAGTACCATATTGCTTTACAATGATGGTTATACTTGTAAGAATTCTAAAAGAATTCTATTTTATTCTACTTCTAAGCAATCAAAATAAGTGTGCAGAATACGTATGCATAACAAGTATGCAACCATTGTTGAGCATTGTTGCAACTGTGCGAATACGGGATTTATACAGCATCGTTTTAACAATGGTCGGGACGAAAGTAGGGTAATAAGTATCAAAAGGGCCCAATCTAACGAGAACCGGAGTTTCGAACGGTTTATGCATCTTTTAAACAATTCTTTTTTGCTGGCTAATAATATTAGTATAGGTTATTGCTCGCTTTCCGAATGCCAAGAAGTAACAATGTCGAGGGCGCGCAGCGAAAGAGGTATTGTTAGCTCTTGGCACGAGGAAAGCGAACAATAATCTCTTTATTGCCCGCTTTTCAGCTCTCTGCCCGTTTCACTGTGCTCGCGCTTGGGTATTGTTGTTGTGCGTTCTATCTTTCTTAGTAATTGTTTCGTTGCTAGCAAAATGAATTCGATCGCTGATAGATTGTTAACCGATGGTACAAATGGCCTGAGAAAGGCTAACGTCCTTTAAAATAAAATACAGTAAAATAAAGAAGAAGACGGCGGTAACACTCACTTTGTCTTGCCAACAGAACGGTGGGAACGTCGAAATATTCGGTTTATCTCTTTATTAGCGGAAGAGGTAGAAGAAGCTGCTCTACAAAACCGTTAGCCCCATTAACAGCGTCAACAAAACAGACTTTGTACGTCGACAGTTCTTGGAATGGAAGGCATTCAATTTCACGTAATCGTAGTGTTTATAGACATGTTAATTTTCCCATTAGCATTAAATATAGCCTACGTGTGCCACGTCAATAGAAAAAAAAAACCTTGGCAGCTGTGGCACACGAATTCGTCTCTGGCATCATTTCATTGTTGGAAAAGAGCTGAGAGCTTAAAAGAGTTTAACGAGCGTTAACCACTCCTGCTCATCTGCCCGAAGCCCTAAAGCCCTAGAGCTGAGATCTGAATAGCGGACAATAATGTTGCTTTGATTCTTTGTTTTGATGTTTACAGAGGTTTTATTGTTGTCGGCTGCTCCTGTTGCTGAGGGGAAGATCGTCTCACAAAAACAGACACGAGCGCCAATTCGAACCAAATGTTCAACAAAGGCAAGCATAATTCCAACAAAATAATGCTGAGTTATGCTACCCTTTGTTACCAATAATGGTAAAGCAATGCTGTAACGTTTGTTGAACATATTTCCCCTTTCTGCAGGCATCATACGAAAAACAGTGGCAACGTGTTCAACAATCGGTAAAGCATTGTTTAACCATGGTTATATCAGGAAACGATATTGCTCAAATGACCGTTATTACTTCTGAATGTGTTTTTGAACGGCACTGCTGCTTGACAGCAAGCATCTTACATTATATACCAAAGTCTCATAGCAGAAATGAAGCAACCGCAACGACGACCCCCGGAAGGGGAACAATGAAAACGTGCCAGTGTGTCAATTCTTGGGCTTGAAGGTGAAACTGGGACGTTGTTGCCCTGAAAAGAAGTTGAATATAGGCACATTGTTACCTCGACTAACAATTTGCTCTGCGCGGTCATCGCAAAGGCATGTCTTAAATGACGTCATGTACGAAGGACAGTTATTTTTCGCACGCTACTGGGAGTGGGGAGGGGCCTGGACGGGGAATGCCCGTTGGTTGATATTGCTTTGCGGAGGGAGAGGATTAACGGAAAGGGGGAGTGTTACACAAAGAAAAATTGACTGTTGCAGTGAACGATAAGGCAGCACCGAAGCCACTATTTGATTACGATATTGCTTTGCGGAGGGAGAGGATTGACGGAAAGGGAAAGTGTTACACAAAGAAAAATTGACTGTTGCACTGAACGATCAGGCAGCACCGAGCAAATCCTGGGAAACAACCACGGGTCAAACAAATCCCTGGGCGAAGCCGGGTACGATGCTAGTAAAGAATAATTATCAAGCACGTAATAAGCAGGTTATAGTTGCAACATCAGACGAACACAGGATGGTGACGTCAGAGCAGTCAATATTCAACTCAACCTGCTCAACCCGAATGCAATCCCAAGACTTGCTCCTAAAACAGCTGAGGAGTTATTTCCTTGCCATTTCCATTCGCTACCGTTTTTCATTAGTACTTCATTAGGCCTAAATATCATTGAATTAGCACTTTAAAGGCGTTTGGTCATTATTTCGATAGCATTGCCCGTACTCTAAACACAGCATCCACGTTCCAGATGCTCCATCATCGAATTGGCTGATGTGGATCTCGTGATCTCGTTTTAGTTATGAAAATCGCGGCGCTGCTGGGAATAGTGTTGTTCCATTTTTTATTTACCGCTATTTTCTTTATATTGCTCGAACATTCTACGGTACTGCATCTAGGAGTTTAAAAGGTGAAAAGGCGCCTTTAAGGAAGGAAAACAAACCCTTAGACAACTTGCTTGAGGCTAAAGGAAGATCATTTTATTTTCCAAAACCCACTTTTAGGTTTTAGTGCCAGCAAAGTTTATCTCCCAAAATATATAACCATAAGCTGGGTGTTATTCGGGAACAAAATGCTCCGTTGCTCCCAGGTAATAATCCGTCCTATTGCTCCTATAAATAATCCGTCATGTTCCCTTCTTCTGTTACCTACCCCATTTCTGCTTTAAGAAGTCAAAGGCACCTGAGAAAGCTAACATACGCACGTAAATGTTTACCTTTATTTTGAAAAATTGTCACACCTAAAGTCAGATAAAAGTTGAAAATGCGGTTAATTGTCGGCATTATAACTCCGTTGTGGAAGACCCCCCCCCCCCTTCTACCTCTACCCTTCGGCCATGGACTATTGTTGTGTTATGTGGGAAACGTGGAAAGAAAATTGGTGAATCGAGAGACTGAACGATTAAAAAGGGGTCCTCCCCACATAGAATGGTTTCCTTATCATTATCATGCCTGAGAACAACCATAACCACGATGGAGGAAGTAGTGTGATAGGGGGCGTCGGACGAACATCTAACTGGAAAATCGTCTAATGGGTTTAATTCTAATATCTGCATAAATAAAATATCTGAAAAATCTTCTAACCGGAATATCGTATAATGGAAAATCATCTAAACGGAATATCGTATAATGGAAAATCATCTAAACGGAATATCGTATATTGGATAATCGTATAATGGATAAACGTCTAACTGGATTAACGTCTCACTGCGGTTTCTGGTGTTACATGTACAGCCGCAGCGAGCGTGGCAGCGCGAGCGCGGCAGGGACATTAGACGATTTTTCATTATACGAATTTCCAGTTAGACGATTTTCCATTATACGAATTTCCTGTTAGACGACTTTCCGTTAGACTGTGATAAGGTAGACGTTCTTCCAATTATGCTATTTTCCAGTTCGACGATTATCCCTCGCCCCCCAGGAACAAAAACCCACATTTTCTCCAACATACATCCCGACCATTGGCGCCTTCGTCCCGAAATCTATACAATTTTGTCTTCAACTCCAGGCTTGGAGTGTATTTTACAAACATTTACGACAGGGTTTGTTCACGAAATTATGCACACGTATTCTTAGATCTAAGAATACAACAATCCTAGGGATAGTAGCATAGTTTTGGTTTGAAACGAAGATACAAACCTGTATGTATTATTGGAAGAGACTCCGTTAAAATATTGAATGCCAAGGGAAGGTAAAGCTGTGACCAACAAAAAGGGGGAGTCGAGTCGGCAGCCCAAGGCATTTAAAACGGCCTTTTCTCAACGGGAATCAATATGTGGCGAGAGACGAAAGCTGGCTTGCATCTCAAACGCGCGAGCGTCACAGGAAAGCCGCACGCCGGGGGGGTTCCAACAGACATCATTAAAGACTGTGATTTGCATTAAAGGTCCGCCGCTAACGACAATGTCGTGCTTATAGATTTTTTCCGCAGCCATTAGACCAGAAAAAAGCGTTTAGAAAGAAGAGTTGCAGGAAAGATTATTGAAGGAGAAATACCAAACCAACTGTTTAAATGCTTGGAATTCTATGGGGTGAAGAAATATTCATGCTTGTGAGTGTACTGAAGTTCTATCTGTCGAAGTCGTTTCGAAATTTCGACGAAGGCTCAGCAGCCATAAGAGCAAAAATTTTACAGTTTTATTCCAGATTTCATATCCTCTCGTACCTACTTCAAGTAACGTCCTGGTACTCATTCCTTGGTACAGGGTTCTAATTTTATTGAGCCTACATTCTGTATTCTGTGAATTTCAAGCATTTTGAAACTGACGGAATAATGAATGCACCGTGTGTGTGTTGAGAATTTATTAGAATGTCACAAGATCAGGCCAGGTTCACGTAAAATGTTCTCTTACAACCCAACCATCATTGAAATAGTTACAAGATGTTTTAGAAACTATTTGAGATATGTAAACATTGACAGCAGTGGTACTTTTACTTACGAAAGTAAGAATCAAAAGCCTTCGTTAATTATTAGAAAAATTAATACTTGTTACTTTAAAGGGTGAAATAGTTTATTAAGAAACGATTTTGGATACGTACGCGTTTGTAGAGGTGGTATTTTTATTTACATAAGTAAACAAGCGGCTAGAGCGACTACCTAGTCGCATCCGGTCTTCTGTCCAGTTCTGCCACTGTTCTGCCACTACCAATGGTGAGGTGCACACCTCTATCACGCATTGCAACACCAATCTAAAAGCCGTAACCATCAGAACTACAGGTTAAAAATACGTTAGCTTTGAAGCTTATTTTAGATCTTAGGCGTATTTGTCAACTTTTAGGCCTAATTCTTATACCTGGAGCTTTAATTTCGTAAGTAGCTGATAACGGAGATTTGATTTGTATAGTACGCCTATTCATTTTTGCAACACGGAGCGCCTTCGGGCACACAGTTACAGTGTTAAACGTAAAGCGCAACGTAGCTTATATAGATCAGTGGGGAAGTGACGAGAGAGACGCTGTTGATGAAGCCAGGAGCTACTCGTAGCAACTTGACGTTGCTGTGGTAACGTGATTTTAGGCCTAATTTTCCTTTTTTAGGCATAATTTTTGTTAAATACAGTTTTAATTTCGTAAGTAGCAGATAGGCCTAATGGCGAATCTGGTTCGATGGTAAGCCCATTCATTCATGCATGGTTTTTCGATCAGCGTCTTTTGGGTAAGACCCAAAAGACGCTGATCGAAAAACCATGATTCATGCAACAATGCGACGAGACTATTTTAAACGAAGCTAAAATGCTTTGTTTTTGCGGCTGCAGTGTTATCCTTGGGATTTCAATTCGACAATCAAATGTTAATATTTTATTTAATTAGGTCGAAGAAGTCGATTAGCTATAAGGAAGTAACGATATTTTAATTTGCCATGTTATTTAACTAACTTTTGACACTGAATCGAACGTTGCAAACAGTGGTCGTCAATTTCTCGTACCGTTACGAAGTTAAAAAAAAACGACGGACGGACGGGACGGACGGACAAAGTCGTTGCAATCGGCTTCTCAGCCGGTACGGCTGTACAGAAGACTAAAACCAAAAGACTTCGTTTTCATATTCACGTAAGTAAGAATCCCACTACCTATTTCTTACTTACGTAGTTAAGAATTCTCCGCCTAGCAGTGGCGAGACAACGTTTTCATTGTTGCAGCAGTGTGTTTTCATAATATAAATCGACTATAGCAACAATGATCCAACAATGAAAGAGTTGTACAACTTAAGTAGGAGACCAAGAATCTTTCTTTATGCCCAAGTTCATAGCGATGCTATCAACAAGAGATGATCTTTAACAGAAAAGAAATGTGACTAACAACACAAGCTGCTTACAGACACGGAGAATGAAACATACGAAGATCCAAACTGAGACAAAGACAGCTAAGGACATCTTTGGCCTTATAGGATAAGGGTAGCCCCTCCCCCCTCCTCCACCCCAATTCCCTCCATCTGAGGGCGTGTGGGTGAAGGACGAGTGGGCGCGCGCAGTAAAAGGCTTGGCATTGGCCGTCGGGCAGGCGTTCTGCGGTTAGAGAAGCACTGGCCACAGATTTACGATGCGGCCGAGGCAGGCTGCACTTCTTGGACCTTAAATCACGCCCTTGGCCACCGAGTGTGGCCGGCCAGAGGCGGAAGGCCGTAGCCTTATCTCGTCCCAAGCGAACGCGGCTCAGCAAAACACACGCTTTTCCAGTCTTTCCAGTAGACGAAACCACGCCCCTCATCCGTTTCCTGAACGCTGTAACTTAGTGAGAAATTACTTAATAGAACACCAAGTGTGAGTAAGTCTGCCTTTGCTGGGTCTGGGATTAATGAGTGAACGATATTGGTTATCCTGTTTTTCTTTAAAGTCACGTTTAGTGAACCTTTCCTTTAGGCAGCATTATTCAAGTTTTTCCTTTATGGAGCATTAAGTTAACCTTGTTGCCAATGTTCCCAAACGGCTACAGGTGACAAGACAAAAAAAAACAGACTCCAAAGGCACGACTCAAGCTATGTGAGGGCCCGAGCATTGCGGGCAAGCACAGCCGAGTGGCTAGCGTTGTCGTATTCAAGAACGCAACCATGAACCTGGTAAGTAGAGTGGCCTAGCTATAGCGGACATCTAAAGTCTGAGACTAAAACGCCCCCCTCCCCCACCCCCGTATCAAATAAGTTTTACCCTGTGCAATTAGAGGTGGTGTGATAGTAGCGCACATGTATCGGCCACAGCGTAAAGTAGTGAGGTACCTTAGTGTTTTATTAGGACACGTCGGACAAAAGCATGAATGTTTTCGTGTGGCTTATAGTTACTCTATGGGCAATAAGGAAATAGGCTGCTCCATGCAATCTGAACATGTGTGGGGCTGAAGCAGGCCTTATATACCAAAACAAGTAGCAAAATTACATACAGAGATGCACTTTTCACGACCATTAGGCTAATACACCGATCAACATAATATTCTGGAACTTACTACAGTAGTTCTACACAGCATTTATGACAAATAACGTTCTAATAGAATATTTCAAAAATCCAACAGGAAGTGAATATATAGCTCACTTCCTGTAAATATAATGTTTATCACATAACTCCTAACCTAAACCATTGAACTGACAAGTCTCACATTTTGCAGGCATATTCTACAAACCATTTACGTCAATGAATATTTAATGTCATTTTGTTGTAGCTCTACCGGAAGTGATTGTAAATGTCAGTTCCGGTATTTCTTCACTTAATGAATAACTTTTAAATGGGTTAGTCGGCAGGTTCCAAATTTTGCACATATACCTTTCTTACATCTATGATAAACATGTTCTATGATAAAATGTCGAAAAGCCAACCGGAAGTGAATATACAGCTCACTTCCGGTAAATAGTATATCACGTAACTCCTAAACTATACAGCTCACTTCCGGTAAATAGTCTATCACGTAACTCCTAAACCGTTTAACCGATAGGTGTCAAATTTTGCAGAATATTCTATAGATCATAAACGTCAAATAATATCTAATGATATTTTGTCCTAACTCTACCGGAAGTGGCAGCACTGTCAGTTCCAGTAGCATTTCTTCGTCCAGATGCGTATTTCCTAATCGGGTTGGTCTTTTACAATGTTTTAAGCAGAGAAAAAGTGCGTTAGGACTTATTGTCCTAGAATGTTTCTTTTATTCACACACGCTCTCAGTCAAGAAACGTGCACGTGCGCTCAAGTATAAGTCCAAGAAACTTATTACCACTGTTCGCAACAATGGCAACTAGGATACGGCTTGCAGTCCCTCTGATGCAACTATAATACTCCTCGACCTTGTCGTCGAAGTTATTGTGGCATATGTCGGAGGTAGAAATTCTCTATTTTCACCACAGTTGCAAACAGTGGTAATAAACTCTACTTATACATACCCAAATACTTATAAAACACCCAAATAATCAAGCATACCGTGACAACTTTGTTAGATACAGGAACGTCCTTAAAAAGGCAATCAATGAAGCAAAGGATAAATATTACCAACATAAAATGAGTAAAACAAATGGTGACTGCCGTAAACAGTGGCAAATTTTAAATGAAATTACCGGAGCTAAGAAGCAATTTAGTGCATACCCTGACGAAATCAATGCAAATGGGTCTGCCATTCGACTTGATAACGACCCAAAGAGGTACACAAACGAATTTAATAATTTCTTTGGAAATATTGGAAAGAATTTGGCAAGCAAAATTTCCCAAAACTCCGCTAAGAGTAAGTACATGCCTTCTACTAGTAAACATTCCTTTTTTGTTGCCCCTGTCACAGAGCTGGAAATCAATAATCTTATCAACTCTCTTAAGTCTGGCAAAAGTGCAGGGTTTGACGGTATTACTGCTGAATGCATTAAGTCAGTGAAGCACATTATCACACCGATCCTTGTCCACCTTTTCAATCTTTCGTTCACTACTGGAGTTTTTCCCCGAATTCTGAAACACACCGTTGTTATTCCTATTTTTAAGAAAGGAAGTCGTATTGAACCAAATAATTATAGGCCCATTGCATTACTCTCGATTTTATCAAAACTCCTCGAAAAGGCCATGAAAAACAGACTTACTGGTTTCTTGGAAAAAAATAATCTTCTCCATAACAACCAATACGGTTTTCGAAAAAATTGTTGTACTGAAGATGCTATCCAAAATTTTCTGATGGAAACTTATGCTGCACTGGACTCAAACAGTGTTGTTGTCGGAATTTTTCTAGACTTAATGAAAGCATTCGACACTGTTAACCATAACAGATTGTTACAGAAACTAGACCGTTACGGAATCAGAGGCTTCACGCTCGACTGGTTCAAGGATTACTTATCAAACAGATCACAATGCACAAAAATCGGAAATCATTTTAGTGACAATATTTTGGTGACCTCAGGAGTGCCTCAAGGATCAGTTCTAGGGCCACTCCTCATTCTGATTTACATTAACGATATTTATAAATTAAAGACTCATTCTAGTATTATTTCTTTTGCTGATGACACTGCACTTCTTGCGGTTAACAAAAATAAAATACAAGCCTCAATAAATATTGAACAAGACCTCG